>JAAIXJ010000655.1:65067-196097 GCA_013403705.1 Heliconius hermathena | reverse complement strand
GACTGCAAAACCGACTGGTTGTGGGTTCGATACCCACTCGAGGAGATGAAATATTTACTTAAATTTATATTTTCATTTCTTCGCTCTGGTGTCGAGGTTAAGCGCGGCGTTGAATTCTGCCACTCAACACGCAATGTCTCTAGAAATCGGCAGAAAGTGGGGAACGGAGTGTCTTAACACTAGGTTCCCTCTGCCTACCCTGCTGTGTGCAGGATACAGCGTGAAGCTATGTTATATTACTTGTGCTAAAACCACCTTTCGTCATACTTAACATTTCTATAAAACAATAAATGTAGTCAAAGAACGACTATGCGATTGTTGTATAACTAGCGGGCCGCCCGCGGTTTCGCCCGCTTAAGCTACATGATTATTGATCTAATAAACAGAGATGACTTCTAATATGATTTTTTTACTACATTATCGTAATTTGTATAAGGACTTTTAATTGTTTTGAATTAAAAAATACCACCAATGTTGATATTTGATATTTATAAAAATATACATAAAGCTAATTATTTCTTATCTGTATATATTTTCGTTAACATTACGTTCTTTTTACCTATATTATATACGTCTCATCATAATTTTAAAACTCTGTTAAATGTGCTGATGTCACTGAATAATTTAATTTACTCTTTCAGAAACAGTCTTAAATGTTAAATTATTGATTTGAAAGATTCATAATATTCTTTGTAAAATAATTGTTATGATTGCATATTAACTCCTATAGTTTTTAAATTAGTTACATATTATATATTATTAGCTAAATGTACAATTGGTAAATATGTAGTTATTACAGAGTGCACGTAGAAAGACTGTTTTTAGGCATTTTTATATAAATATATTTCAAACGAACTAACGAACCAAAGAATCTATTTATTTACTTAATATTTCTTTGAAGATCACATCGGTCTTTATCTTTGTGTTGAATTAATTACGACTTAAACTTAATTGTTATAATATATTATAATATTTATGACGGAAATCTTAACTAACAATTCAATTTTGTTTACTTTATTGTTTGTACTCTGAACAATAGTGCGTTAAAGATATATATTTTTATCAACAGTCATATAACTAAGACGTTTCGAATGTCATTCTTTAGCCTAGAGTTCATTCAAATATATAAATGCCGAAAACCTTCTTTTTTAATGAACCGATTTTGATGAAATAAACTATAATTGTTAAGTTGAATTAAAACAAAGCAATTGGTGAAACTTTCAAGTAAATCGTTTCAGTACTTTCAGAGAAAAATGTGACCATACAAATAGACAGACAGACAAGAAATGAAAACAAAAATTTTTGCTTTCTATTATTCATTTTAAGTGGTCCTATATCCATTTCAGTTAAAATTCCTAATGTACAGACAAAATATTTTTACTGTTTTATTATATATAGAGATTATATCAAAACTAACTTTTTATAGCTTTTAGGTTAACGTTGTATCCCGCGCATAAAAAGATAGACAGAAGGGAAGGCAACGGGAACCTAGGAACCTAGTGTCAAAACACTTTCGTTCCGCAATTTCTGCCGAATTCTTCAGGAATTGTAATGAAAATATTAAATATTTCATTCCCATGAATGGAAACCGACCCACAACTATCGCGTTTACAGTCAAATCCTCGTGCCCTTGCGCGAAACTTGCCTCGACTACTAGTTAAATAAATCAAATCAGCTTTACGCTGTATCCCGCATACAGCAGGGTAGGCAGAGGGAACTTAGTGTTAAGACACTCCATTCCCCACTTTCTGTCGAATTCTGGAGGCATTGCGTATTGAGTGGCAGAACTCAACGCCGCGCTTAACCTCGACACCAGAGCGAAGAAATGGAAATATAAATTTAAGTAAATATTTCATCTCCTCGAGTGGGGATCGAACCCACAACCAGTCGGTTTTACAGTCACACCTCGTGCCGCTGCGCCATGACTGGCCTCATCACTACTAGTTAGTATAGTTAATTATATCATACCTTGTAGTACATGGACTCTAGCCACAGATTTCATAGAAATTGGCGCTTCAAGGGCACAGGTGTAGTTTCCCGCATCCTCCACTTTGAGATGTGCTACCTGAAACAAAGTGCTTGTTAGTAATGCACTTGGAAGAAATAATTAAATGTAAATATGCGTGTAAGCGCTACTGGTTGTGGGTTCGATTCCCACTTAAAAATTATAAAATATTAAATATTTTAATTTTCTCTTTTTAATCATTTCCATAACTATAAGAATTTCTCATTTCAAAACAGACTTGGTTCCTGAGATAAGTGAATTTGGGCAAAATAACTCTTTCAAAACAAAAGCTTTCAGCTTTGTAATATTAAGAATAGGTTTTATATTATATAAAAATAAGGAAAACACTAACTGTTTCAATCTCAATTCATTAATCAATGTACATAAAATAACAAAAAAAAAATACCGAAAACACCAAACTGCTGAATTCTGGTGGCATTGCATGATGAGTGGCGGAACTTAACGCCGCGCTTTGACTTGACACCAGAGCAAAGAAGTGAGAATGATATAAATTGAAATAAATATTTCCCTTCCTCGAGTGGGGATCAAACCCACTACCTATTGCGTTTACAGTCACACACTTGTGCTCCTGCGCTACGATTGGCCTCAATAAAATGAAAAAAAAAAAATGTTTTCCATACAATAATTGAATAAACTAAAAAAAACTATAAATTCAATATTACCCATTTCCTTCAGGCACCAGCAACGTATTTAAGGAGTAAAACCTATCATTATCTATTTTCGGTACAAAGAAACACGTAAGGTGACCGTACCCCCGTAGGGGACCGGACATAGCAACGTGATCAAATATTAACGAGTATAGGTGAATCAGGTTCAATAGAGGTTGTAGTCTATGGATATTTAAACGTTTACCTTCGAAGATTTCTTTAGCTTTCCCAATCGAGTATTTTTCCGGCATTATGTAGTTGTCTAGTGGTAATTCACTTTATTTTTTATTCTTTTATCAATTTAAGATATAATTTCTCTTTTGTTTTAGCTACACGCAGTATCCCATTAAGATATTTTCGTGCATTTGAAGGCATTGCGTGTTGAGTGGCGCAACACAACGCTGTGTTTTGCTTCGTTATCAGAGCGAGAAAAAAAATATTAAATATTTCGTTTCGTCGAGTGGGAATCGAACCCACAACTTGTCGTGATTACAGCTGCCTGCTCGTGCAACTGCGCAGCGACTGGTTTCGGTTAGTTATCTGTGATTTATGATAAAAGGCAATCTGGATTACAATCTGAAAAATGAATTTCCATAAAACATAGAAACAAAACAAATAAGTTTAATTGGTGTGTGACTGTAAAACACAGTTATGGGTTCGATTCCTACTGAAGAAAAGGATTTATTTTCACAGTAAGTAGTACAAGTAACAAGACAAATCGTTGAGTAGACATTGCGTATTGAGATCTGCCACTCGCAATGTCTCAAAAAATGAGCGGAAGGGAAAACAGCGGGTTAATGTTAGGTTCCCTCTCCCTATCCTTGAGTATGCAGTATACAGCGGGAACCTCAAAAAATATCTATAAAAAAAATTATATATCCAACGTAAATATCAAACGTTTCGTTCCACATATTCATTTTCTTTTTGCAGCGACACTTATGCCTCTTATATATTCAGCCATTCAATTTAGGCAAAGAAATGAGAGGTGCAAAAAATTTAGCATTACACGGTAACGTGGAAAATTTCATAACCACCACATATTGTATAATACAAAATTTCTTCGTAAATTATTGTAATATTTTACTTTATGAAATTAATCTTTGTAATGTAGGAAAAATGTAATTTTTTTGCATGAGAAATATTAAGGTTTTCGTTTTTAAGGACATGTTTCGTAGTCGTGCTTTGAGACAGCATGTCGCAGTAGATGCTATAGTTGTAGGTTCGATTTCCACTCGAGAAAGTGATTGTATTTTAAATTGTTTATATTTACCCGCTTTGGTAGAGAAAGGAAAGTGATGAGTTTCACAACTCAACACGCAATTTCTCGAAAAGTGAGGAACAGAGTGTTGTCTTAACAGTAGCTTTCTTCTGTCAATTCCGCTTTACGCGGAACATAGCGAGAAGCTAAGTAAAGTTTTATATACTAACGTTGATGACATTCTGGGACTGTAGAGTCTGTCTGTAAGAGTGATGAATGCACTCGTAGATTTGATCTTTAGAAAGAAAATTATTTTCATTTTCCCACTAAAGTTAGCAAGTGCCGAGTTAACGTCCGCAACTTAACACGCAACGTATTGAATTCACACGGGGAACCTCTAATTTATTTTATTTAAATAAAACATCAAAATAAGCTATGTTTTGGTATGTAAAACTCCGCTATCTGTATGTTATCAGGCTGTTGTATGTAAGGTATTTCTAAGTAGTAGTTAGTTCTTGTAAGAACAAAAAAAAATTAAGGGACATACAACAGACATGATTTTTTGCCGTTTTTTTTAGATAATGCCCGGAACTCTTCGTGGGTGAGTTGGACTCGCACTTGGCGGTTTTCTTAGATGTCTACACTCTATTAGTTTAAATAGATTTTGTGTATAAAGTCTTAAAAAAAATACATTGCATTCAATAATCACTTATCTAAATGTTTTATTTTAGAGTTGATAAATTATTCTTAGAAGTAAATTTGACAGAACATTAAGATTAAAGACCGTAGATTTAGATAATACAGGAAAAGGCTTAGGTGACTGAAATCTCGCATCGTCGCATAAATATTTATAACATGATGTATACAAAGTCTACAGACGTTATAAATAAATTAAATCACGCTTCACTCTGTAGCCCGCTTATATCAGGGTAGGCCTCTGCCTAACTCTAGATTCCCTCTGGAATCTAGAGTTAATACACTCCGTTCCCATTTTCCGTCGTATTTTTCGAGGTATTACGTGTTGAGTATTGGAACTCAACGCCAAGCTTTTGCCTTGATGCCAGAACGAAGAAATAAACATATTAATTAATAATAATTTATTCCCTCGAGTGAAGATCGAACCTACAACTGTCGCGTTACAGTTACACTCGCGATGGTCTCAATAGATAAAATATTTCGTTATTATTAACGTTCTCGTTGAGAACGTATGGCTTAGTTGGTCAGAGCACTTGGACGGTTTCCAAAGAAGCGCGATTTCAAATCCAGCTACGTTAAAATTTTTATATTATACGTTTTCTTAATAAGTATTTAACAATCAGATGGTTTTGAAATTGAATTTCCTTAATGTTTTCCTTTACTAAATTCAAACATCGTACGAAATAACCCGTTATATTCAAAAGTACTTCAAAACCACTTGTAAAATTGCTTTATTAGAATAGATGTCCAGTTCGGAGCAAGCCTTGCATAATACTAGCTTGTCCGTGTCCTGTTACATGGGAGCAATTGAATTGTGCAAATAGGCAGCCCGGAGAGATTGAAAACGACGAATATATTAGCATCTGGAAAATATCCAGTAAATGTGATAGTTGGATATTTCAATTTGGTACTATCTTGCTGGTTAGTGTATTAGATGATACATCGATGGTCTCTAGGTAAAGTATCGAAAGTGAAAAATTGCAAATATCCTATTGCCCTTTTGAGCTACTATAGTGTAGTTTATTTATTTTAATCTAAATTTAAAACATAATAGTTATTTATGGGTTTTTAAACGTGTATGTGATCGAAAACTGATAGGTAGTTCAGAACGGCAATAAAATAAAATTACATTTTTTCACTTTCGACACTTTACTTAGGGAGCGTCAAAATATGAGAATGTTTTTTTTTCAATTTAACGATAAAATAAAATGAGTGCTTAGTTTCACGAGCGATCTCGTATGTAGCGGGATAGACAGAAGGAACCACTAAAAAGGAAAAGACTCCGTTCCCTACGCACCACTCGTAAATGATTCCCATAATTTACGAGTGAATGAATCCATCACATTTTACAGTAAGACGCTGTGCCGCTGCACCACAACTGGCCACAATAATTTTTTAAATTTAATATCAAACTTTTCATAATCGTAATTAAACAGCAACCCAAATACCATATCCACCTACGTACGTGACATAAGTAAATCGACCGTTTTAGGCAAACTGGACAAACATGCTTAAACAGGAAGTAGAGACAGTGCTCAAAGTCACGTTTTATCCTAACGATCCCATATAAATCGAGCCCCCAAGCAAGATGCAGTAGTTAGCTCCATTTGCTGAAATACTACGCCTATACTATCTTATTCATTCAAGACATTGAAGCTTAGAGGGAAAGTGCATAGTAGATTCTCGTTTGAATTACTGGGAAATGTTTTTTGTTGCATACAAAATACAGTTCTCAATAATACAATATTCCAATAATATTAAAGGTTCACAATGTCTTGACTATATCTAGCACATAGCAGGGTAGGCAGAGGGAACCTGGAACCTAGTGTTAAGATAGTTCGGGAAACTACTGGGAAATGTATTTTGCATACAAAATACAGTTCTCAATAATATAATATTGTAATAATGTTTTAGGTATACAATATCTTAACGCTTAGCAGAGTAGGCCGAGGGAACGAACGAAAAGAACCTGGAAACCTAATAATGTTAAGATAGTCCGTTACCATTAAAACACTTCCATATCCACTTTCTGCTGAATGAAAGAAGTATTGCGTAATGAGTGGCGGACCTCTACGCCACGCTTTGCCTCGTTCTCTGAGCGAGGAATATTTAATTCCCTCAAATGGGGATCGAACCCAATTACATTGCATTAACACTCGCCTTCATCGCCCAAGCTAAATATACTAATATGCGCTTTTAATACAATTTAATTACTTAAACTACAGTGTTGTCCTAGCCAGCTCATATAGTTTCTTATAATATAACAAATTAATAAATATACATTAGACCAGTCGTGGCTCAAAAGCACAAGCGTGTGACTGTAAATGCATATTATGGGTTCGGTTTCCACTTGCAGTAATGAAACTCTATATTTTCATTTCTTTTATTTATTTCGTTGAATTAAAAAGAAATTGACTTTTGATTTCTTCATCAGCGGAAATAGTGGAAATTTTGAAGTCGATGCCAAGTAAAACGAACAGGCTTAGTAATTCGATATTGTAGTAAGGTTGATGTAGCATTATCTTGACACTGACTACAAAATTATAAAATATTTTTTTAATTATTTTTGTTTAACAAAATCAAAGTACGTCTTACATTATGTAAAATAATTTTTTACTTTTTAGTTTGTTGTTTGAAGTCGGTTTTTTTTTTAAATTAATTTATTTTACGATTTTAAGTGATGGGTAGACCTTAAAAGGATTCTTCTCAAGTTAGTGGGTGTGCTATGTAAAACTTCAAACTTAATTAGGTATTATTGTACATGCTAACACTTTGGCAGGGCATGTATGAAGAGGTTGATGACTGTGGACGAGGCGAAAGAGGTATGTAGAGACCGTAGCGTTTGGCGCTCCGTTCTCTCTGACTACCCCGCAAGGGATAAAGCGTGAAGCTAAGTTCAGTTAAGTTAAGTCTAACACTTTGGCATATTGACAAGAACATACTCGTACATAAAAAATATTCAGATGTATTGGGAATATCTCTATGCTTTTTTGACGTCCGCTTTTTTTAAGTCGGTTGAAAAGAAATGCAACGATGAGGAATCTCACTTCTGACATCAATTTTAACAATGTTTTTACTTGTAACAATTACAGATATTTATATTTTTTACCAAAAAAAAAAAAACAAACTTGCTCAATTTCAACTGGATAGCAAACTCAATCTCTAACCAAATTTTTACCAAACTATCCTTGAAGTGAATCCTTTAATAGAAAAAGAATCATCGGAATCGGTTAGCGTGATATTGTGTTATTCGTCTATTTGCGCGCACATACCTAACGCAAATTTAACACTTACGTGATTTTCTCATAGATAACGAGTCAGAAATAGACTAAAAAAACTAGCTTTCAAATAAAAAATCATCAAAATCGGTTCACCCAGTCAAAAGTTCTGAGATTACAAACATGAAAAAAATACAGTTGAATTTATAACTTCCTTTTCTTACAAAAGTAGATTAAAAAGTGTCGTAACACTACGTTGCCTACCCTGCTGCGTGTGGGGTGCAGAGTGTTGCTGATTTAAATATTTTCATCAATTAAAATTTCAAGAGTTTATCGCTGAAGTGGTGGACCAAGAACCGGATGCAGAAGACAGTGTTGGTACTTGAGCGCGTGTATAGTGAGTGGCTCTGCATTCTGCATTTCTAATTATACTGGCTGAAGTCTTAATTCTAGTGTGATGATATTCTGTATAAGATATCGTACATATAATATATTTAAATAAATCATTTAAAGACAAATAGTAGGTTTTCAAATATTGTTGTTTTACCACCCAATTATCGAGACATTGGGTGCTGAATGGCGGAGTTCAATGCCGCGCTTTGCCTTCTTAGAAGAGCGAAGAAATGTATCTAAATATTAAATAGGTAATCTCCTAGTAAGAATGGTACCCACAACCATCGCGTTTACAGTCCCACGCTTGTGCCACTGCGCCACAAAGCGACAGTCTAATTTTTAATATACTGGAGTTATAATTTTTGTGCGTTGTTTTTATAAGCTTTACACTGTAACCGCATATAGCAGGGTAGGCAGAATAAATCTAGTATTGAGATTCTCGGGACATTACGTGTTTACTGGCAGAACTCAACGCCGCGCATTGCTTTTTGAAATTAAACAAATGAAAATTATTAATAGTGGGCATCGAACACAATCGTCGCGTGTATAGTCGTACGCTTGTGCCACTTCGCTACGAAGGTCACACATTTGTTGTTTTATTTATACATTTAAAAAGCAAAATGGACAATTACTAAAATACCCTCATTTCTATTATATAACACTAACGATCATTGTTTTGAACAAAGCAAGCTGCCGAGACAGTAATTTCTTCTGCATTCGTTGGAAAATTTCATATACGCAGCTATAAGAATATAAAATGACGCGAAGTTTTCATTCTCTTTTAGCTACTTTATATTTTTTTTAGCTTGAATTGTTTTTTTAATTTAATTATAATTTAAGAAGTAAGGACAGTAGCGGCGCCGGGGTACAAACGTGCTAATGAAGACGCGACTGGTTGTGAGTTCGATTCCCTCTTGAACAAATGAATAACAAACTCAGCACCGCATATTGTCTTGCCGGAGTAATATATTTTAGATATAATTATTCCATGAGTGCGTATCACATAAAATGGCCAACGCATAAAATTACAGTATTTTTTAAAGAAATCATATTTAAAACATTGTTAAACATTTTTAAAGTGTTATTCCACACTTAGGAAAGAAAAATACTTATTTAGAAAACATATAAAAATTTGAACGCGGCGGGACTCGAACCCGCGCCTCCTGGTCGGTTTCCAGGAGGCGCGGGTTCGAGTCCCGCTGCGTTCAAATTTTTATATGTTTTCTAAATAAGCATATTTAAAACACCTATAAAAAACTAAAAAAGAAATACCTATTTCCTTTGACTGGCTCTAGCATTAAAAGCTTGGCAATTCAATTTTTAAATTTGTCATTTTTTCACAAAGCTTATAAAAGCTTTGTCACATATTCCATCTTTCAAAATGGAGAAGAACAAAGGTTTTTCCTCTAGTTGAGTCAATATGAATATATTTACTTACGTAACTTCACTTCACTCGTATAGTAGGGTAAATAAAATCTAGTGTAAAAACACTCCGTTCTCCAATTTTAACGATATTGCCTGGATAAATAATANATATATATATATATATATATATATATATATATATATATATATATATATATTATTATGACTATCCATCCCTCGATCATATCATCCATCAATCCTATGAAATGTACTGCTGGACACAGGCCTAATATAAAGGGTTAAAATAAAATCTAAAACTAAAATATTAATTATTCTGTTACAAGCACTTTTGAATCAACTGTATTATATTCCCTATCGCGTTAATAATCACACACTTATGCCCCTGCGCCAATACTAGCCTCGACAAAACAAAATATGAATTTAATACCTTCTTTGAAACACCACCTTAAAACTACTATTTAGTTATTTTTGAAATACAAAGTTTCATATTTTTACTAAATGACCAGCTTGCTGTGATCAGCGTCGCTAACGATCAAACTTTCTAACAGCGATTTTGCGTTACCGCACTTAGCTACGGGTAGTTAAAATATCAAAAAACTACGACATCAGTTTTAGCTCTAGATATTTTTTATTTTGAATAAAATTTTAATAATGTATTGACAGCAGCGAAGAATTTTTATAATTTATACTGTTATAAATTATAAAATTTCTGGTGGTAGTGGACGGCATTTAGGTTGGAATGTAGACCTCTAATATTGCAAATGCCAACTTTAAGAATGGAAGAAGTTTCAGTGGAGCGTACGCCTCGTTTGCCCAATCCACAGTGCGGAACTGTGCCCTCCCCAGAATTCGACGGGCGGCCTGAGTTTATAGACTCAAGGAGGGATTCTCCACTACCGGACCTGGTACCCTCCTGGGGTAGTTTCTCTTTGAGTGCCACTATCATATTCCAGGGAGGGGTGGGGGTTGGCTCCAGAGCCAGCATTACCTAATATAATATACAATTTAATTTATTAATAAAATTTAATGTTAAAAATAATTAATGTATTTTTTTGTGTAAATAAAGGTTTTTTGGAACATTTTTTTTTTTATTTTTAGAAAATCTAGTAGAAAAATTACGTGTGCGGGACTCAAATAAGCATTTTTTCGAAACCATCTTATCTCTCTGACGATTAAGCCATACATTCTCATAGAATTACGTTCTCATAAAATTACGTTCAAAAGTCATTTTTTTGCAATCTGAAACCGCTGAATATTAGCAAAAAAATCATATTATGTGTTTTTAATATGTAGATTTTTTTAATTAATACAACTTCACAAAGTACCTACTCGTTATAGTTAAAAGAATCGAGTAACTTAACATTTTTTTTTACATTTTTAAAGTGTTATTCCACACTTAGGAAAGAAATATGGAGGCGCGGGTTCGAGTCCCGCTACGTTCAAATTTTTATACGTTTTCTAAATAAGTATCTTAAGTGTTAAGATACTGTTATCTATACTTATCCTGTAAAAACATTAAGAGCTTGAAATATATGTTTTTATGTATGTATATTTTAAATTTAAATAAAATTACTAAAAGCAAGTAAAGTTTTGCTCTTGTGGTTTAAACAATTTTGGTTACTTCGGTTACATTCTCGTATAGGAAATGCACAAGCAACAGCGTATTTGGAATATCACTTTTGTATATATAAGGAATTAAAATTTACAATTCAGATTATACACGTAACGGTTGTCGGTTCGATTTCACTGACGAGATGAACATTATTATGTAGAACATTTTCGATTTAATTTTTTTGAGAAGACAAAACGTGGTTTTGAGTTTAGTCTGTCAACACGTAATATCAAGAAATAAGGCGGCGAGATGTGAAATGAGTCTTTTATTTTTTCTCTCTTACTATACACTATGAGATTTATAGCTTTACGCTATATTCTGCATAAGGCACGGTATGAAGAGGAAACCTAGTATTAAAACGCTCCTTTTCGGTAAACGTTCCTTCCAATTTTCGATACATTGCGTGGTGATTAGCGAAATTCAAATCGTGCTATGTCTGGTCTTGTCTTGGAGACCAGGCATCATGTGGAAATTGCTCTACTGGAATCTCTAATGTAGTATTCAGTTCAGAAAAGTTGAGGGCAGCAGACCGCGCGGCAGATCCACCATGCGATGGAGAGACCAAGTGAAGGCTGCTCTCAATGATATAAATAAATCAGCTTCACGCTTTATCCCGCAAACAGCAGGGTAGGCAGAAGGAATCTAGTGTTCAGACACTCCGTTCTCCAATTTCTGCCGAATTCTGGAGGAATTGCGTGTTGAGTGGCAGAACTTAACGCCGCGCTTAACCTTGACACCAGAACGAAGAAAATGGAAATATAAATTTATTTAAAATATTTCATCTCCTCGAGTGGGGATCGAACCCACAACCAATCGGTTTTACAGTCACACTTCGTGCCGCTGCTCCACGACTGGCCTCAAGATACCTCTTTGAACAACGTAAAAACAATAGGATTATTACCAAAATTATATATTGAAAATTAGTTTAACTTGCGGTTAAAGCTTACAATGTAAGTTGTAAGTTACATATAAACTTCAAAATCTACAACCTCAAGTTAAAGTTGTAGACATTTAATATTTTGTATTAATAAAGCTTTTTCATTGTGTCATCAATTAATAATACAGGAGTTGTGAAAAAAATATTTAATAAAAAAATAAATCAAATCAGCTTCACGCTGTATCCCGCACACAGCAGGGTAGGCAGAGGGAACCTAGTGTTGAGACACTCCGTTCCCCACTTTCTGCTGAATTCTGGGGGCATTGCGTGATGAGTGGCAGAACTCAACGCCGCGCTTAACTATTTAAGAAATGTTTGGTCAAATTCACTCCACCCTTATCTACACCCTGTAGGTTTAAATAGATATATTTTGTATTGGAAATCTTAAACGAATTGCATTCAAAATTACTTATCTAAATATTTTATTTTAGACTTAATAAATTATTCTTATAGGTTGATTTGATTGAAGGTTAATTTGACTGAACATTAAGGCTTGGGACCTTACATTAAGATAGTACAGGAAAAGGCATAGGTGACTGACATCTGCACCCTTTTATAGGTCGTATAAGTGTATATATAACATAGTAAATAATATTAATAATAAATAACATGATTTATACGAAATCCACTGTAAATAATACAAAATATTAAATAAAAATAAATTTTAAAATGGGATTTGGTAATTTATTTTCTTATAGTTTTATAATATTATCTGACGTAGAATGGCAGGCAGAGACAAGACTTAGTGTCAAGACTATTCGTTTTCTACTTTCAGCCCAAATTCGAGATACATTATTTCTGACTAAAGTGGGAAAAGAAAAATTATTCTATAGTTACTATTTTTTAACTTCACACTGTATCCCGCACGTAACAGGGTACGTAGTGAGAACCTGGGAACCTAGTGCTAAGACACTCCGAACCCATTAAAACACTTTAATTGTGTGTTGAAAGGCAGAACTTTTTTTTTATGGAAAAGGACATGGCAAACAAGCGTTCGGGTCACTTGATGGTAGGTGACTACCGTCGCCCACGACCTTGTCCAACACCAGAGGAGCTACAGGTGGGTTGCCTGCCTTTAAGGTGGGTTGGGCGCCGGAGCCCGACATTACCTAATGCAAAGCGCAGTAGCATAAAGCCACTACTTAACGCCGGTTTTAAAAGCCGGGGGTGGTAATGATCCGGTCGAGTCTACCTATGCGTATTGCCATTGCTGGTGACGTGACTTTACCACACGTACTTTAGTCGCCTCTTACGACACCACCAGAACCAGGATGGTCCTATTCTAGGGCGGGATCACACGGCACTTAACGCCTCGCTGTCTGCTCATTACCAGAGCGAGGAAAGGAAAAAACTTACTAAATCGAGTGGGAGTCGAACTCAATACAGTAGAGCTTATAGTCGCAAGCTTGCTTTCACAGTTATTTAAAATGTGGAAAAATCGTGAAAACGATAAAGAAAAAGTAAAAGATATTATTATGATATATGTTACTACCCTGAGTGAAGTATAATATGAAATAACCCGCCATATTCAAAAGTATTCCAAAGCTTATAAAATTGCTTTATTAGAATAACGCCAGGAGAAATTGAAAACGATGAATATATTAGCATCTGGAAAATATCCCGTAAATATGAATAGTTGGGACCTACTAGGTCCCAATTATCATATTCTGGGCCCAGAATGTAAAGAGATGAAAATGATATGATTTGATAGATTCTAGTATATTATTTCCTCCGTAAAAAATCTTTCAGTTTTGGCAATGTGAAAGCTGAGTTATTAGAGATTTGGTAAAAGTGAAGCGATTACACAATTAACACAGCGATCTATATCCATAGCGTGGTGGTCGTTAGATCCAAAAGATGTCGGTGTCCCCTGGGGAAGTAAGGGTCGTACAAAGTAGAAACAAAACATACAGGAAAATACTCAAAACGCATAGAAACGACGGAAACGAGGAAAGCAAAAAATGCAAAAATCATGAGACAAGATGTCAATGTCAATCAGCTGTGATATCTGTCATTTAAAAATGATTGATTTTAATGTATTTTTATTTTTTCAGTTATTGACATACAATTTCTTTATTTATGGTGTAATTTTGCACTAATAAGTGCGTTAACATATATGGACTTAATTAAATAAACAAATATTTTATTCTACTATACTCTACTATAGTACTGTGAATGGATTATTTATATCGATTAAGGATCTAAAATTATTTTTTTCATTTTTCTCCGGTTTTTGATTGTTAATTAAACTGATTTTTGGTATTCTAAAATAGAAAAATATTACATTTTTTTTAAATATTATATTTTTTTTTATTTTTTTTTTTTTATTTTTTTTTTATATAAAACTTTTCACTTTTGACACTATACCTACGGACCGTCAAAATGTGAGAATGTTTCTTTTTAAATTTTTTAATAAAATAAAATGAGATATAACCTTTACACTTAATTTCGTAGCGGAATACATGGAGGGAACCACTAAAAAAGGGAAAAAAAATCCATTTCCCACACACCCAATATACGAGGCATTGCGAGTTAAGCGGCTGAATTCAAAATCACGCTTTGTCTTGTTACAAAAATGACTAAATGAATATAATTCACTCCCACGAGTAGGAATCGAATCTCTATATATAATAAAGCAGTAAAAATATTTTGTCTGTACATTTAGTAATTTTGACTGAAACGGTTATAGGCACACTTAAAAAGAATAATAGAAAGCAAAAAATATTTTTCTTGAATTTTTTGTCTGTCTGTCTGTCTATTTGTATGGTTACAATTTTCTCTAAAAGTACTGAACCGATTTACTTAAAAGTTTCACCAATTGCTTTAACTCAACTTAATATTTAAAGTTTGTTTCATCAAAATCGGTTCATTAAAAAAAAAGTTATCGGCATTTATATATTTGAATGAACTCAAGGCATTAGTTTGCCTGCGAATGTTATATAGCAATCGCGCTGGTAAGATTCCTGGCTAAAGAATGACATTCGAAACGTCTTGGTTATATGACTGTTGATAAAAATATATATTTTTAAAGCACTATAGTTCAGAGTACAAGCAATAAAGTAAACAAAATTGAATTGTTAATGAAGGTTAATAAATATTTCATAAATAATAACAGTTAAGTTCAAGTCGTAATTAATTCAACACTTCATCTCTTCATTCGATCTTCAAAGAAATATTAAGTAAATACATATAATAGATTCTTCGGTTCGTTTGTTTGTTTGAAATAAATCTATATATAATAAAAAATGCCGAAAAACAACCTTTCTACGTGTACTGTAATAACTACATATTTACCAATTGTACATTTAGCCAATAATATACGTAACTAATTTAAAAACTGTACAGGAGTTAATATGCAATCATTACAGTTATTTTACAAAGAATATTATGAATCCTTCAAATCAATAATTTAACATTTAAGGATGTTTCTGAAAGAGTAAATTAAATTATTCTCTGACATCAGCACATTTAACCGAGTTTTAAAATTGTGATGAGATATACATAACACAGGTAAAAAGAACGTAATGTTACAAAAATATATACATATAAGGAATAATTAGCTGTATGTATATTTTTATAAATATCAAATATCGACATTGGTCGTATTTTTTAATTCAAAACAAGCAAAGTAGTAAAAAATTGTATTATAAGTCATTACAGTTGTCAGTCAATTCTGTTTATTAGATTAATAATCACGCAGCTTAAGCGGGCGAAGCCGCGGGCGAGCCGCTAGTCTATAATATTTCACTATTAGACGATATGTCTCTCCGCTACGACCGACCCCAATTTTTTAACTCATTTAATAATATACTTTTTAAAATCATAATTGATTTCTGTTTAGCAATCCAAATACCTATATCCACCTTACCCTGCATGGGTGAGATAAGTAAATTCACCGTTTTTGGTAAACTGGACAAGCATGTTAAAATAGGAAGTGGAGACAATGCTCAACGTCACGTTTTATCCTAATGATCCCATATAAATCGAGCCCCCAAGCAAGATGCAGTAATTAGCTCCATTTACTGAAATACTACGCCTACACTATCTTATTCATTCAAGATATTGAAGCTTAGAGGGAAAGTGCATAGTATTATAGATTCCCGCTTGAATTACTGGGAAATGTATTTTGTTGCATACAAAATACAGTTCTCAATAATACAATATTCCAATAATATTAAAGGTTCACAATTTGCACAACAATTACAATTTAACAGGTTGTCTTCACGCTGTATCTTGCACATAGCAGACTAGGCAGAGGGAACCTGGAACCTTGTGTTAAGATAGTTCGTTCCCAATTCTAGCTCGGATTTTAAAATATTTCATTTCCACGAGTGGGAACCAAACCCACAACCGTTGCGTTCAAAGTCAGATGCTGTGCCAAGCCAGCTTTATTAATTTAAACCTCCTTATATTTCTATAGAGTTTTATGTACATAAAACATTCATCAACTAAATAATATTTAATATTTTTTTCGTTGATTCAAGTAGAAATTGAACTTTGATTTCTTTTTCTTAAAATAAATAAAAATCAGCTTTACGCTTTATATCGTATACAGTAGAGTATGTAGAGGGAACCTAGCGTAAAGGCACTCCGTCCCCCACTTTCCGTTGAATTTTTAGGGGCATTGCATATTCAGTTTCGGAACTTAACGCCGGGCTTACAGCCTTGGTGCTAGAACCCAAAAATGAAAATATTAATATGTAATAATTTATTTTCTCGTGTGGAGATCGAACCCATAACGGTCGCGTTTCAGTGACACCCTTGTGCCCCTACGCCACGATGGCCTCAAGTTAATTTCTTTTTCTTGCATATATTTCTAGTTTTAATAAAATTATTCAGGCCCTCAACATCAGCACAAACTTCTGCTCTGCACTCTGTATTTCTAATTATACTACTGTTGTTGATATTCTGTATAATTTTTAATGTATTGGAGTTTAACATTTAAAATGTTGTTTTTATTAGCTTCACACTGTATCCGTATAAAGCAGGGTAGACAGAATGAATGCTGTGTTAAGATTCTCGAGGCATTGCGCGTTTAGTGCTAGAACTCAGCGCCGCGCATTGCCTTGTTGCTAGACCGAGGTAATGAAAATATGAATGGTGGGAATCGAACACAAGCAACACAATATACAATAGTCACCCGCTTGTACCACTGCGTCTTGACGTACATTTAAAAAATATATAATTTAAAGGCAAAAAGGCCAATTACCAAAATGCGCTCATTTCTCTTATATAACACTAAAGATCACTCTTTTGAGCAAAGCAAACTACAAAGATAGTAATTTCTTCTTTTTAAGAATATAAAATGACGCCAAGTTTTCATTCTCTTTTAACTCATTTATGACATTTACATTTTGAAACGTCTTATATATATTTTTTTATAAAATAATATATAATATTATGTTGATATCATTTAAGAAATGAGGCAAGTAGTGGCGCCGGAGCACGAGCATGCGTCTGTAAACGCTACTGTATAGATAGTAGGTTCGATTCCCTCTTATGGAATGAAACATTTAACATTTTCATTTCCTCGCTCTAGTAAAGAGGAAAATAAAATTTTTAAATCTTTAATTATTTCATAAAGAATAAAAAAATCTTTATAAAAGCTTTGTCATATTTTCAGTCTTTCAAAGTGGAGAGGAGTAAAGATTTTTCCTGTAGTTAAGTCAATATGAACATATTTACTTACTTAGCATGACTCATATAGGAGGGTTGATAGTGTTAAACACTACCCTCCGTTCTCCAATTTTAGAGATATTGAGTGGTGGAATTAATCACCGCACTTTGTCTTGTTACTTGAGAGAGGAAAGTAAAAGATTAAATATTTCATTACCGCAAGTGGGAGTCGAACCCACAGCCGTCGCGCTTATGGTCACACCCTTGTGCCCCTGTCTTCTTTCGGCTTCTAAATAACACATACTATATATATATACTTGTCAATTATAAAATGTTCGTAAACTAATATAATTGTAAAAATATGAAATTTGTAACATTAAAGAATTTTATATTTGTATTACTTTATTTTCGCCGCGTTTTTTCCAGGTACTAGAGCGAATATGTATGATGGAAATAGTCAATACCCAATGAAGAATCGATCCAAAAACACAAGATACAGTACGACTTTATGCCGTTGCGCCACTGTGGCCTCAAACATTATAGTGGAATTCTAGAATTCTATCTAAATTTTGACTAAGAATCTCTCTCCAATCCATGCTCTTAAGATAGTAAAATAATGAATCACATTCACAATTAAATTGATTTCCTCAATTCTTATTGATTAATTGCTCTTTATGTATTAATTGATTGATTGAAACCGGTCGTGGCGCAGGAGAACAAGCGTTCTGCTGTAAACGCGACAGGTTATGGGTTCGACTCCCACTCGAAAAAATGACATATTTAATATTTTTATTTCCTCGCTCTAGTAACGAGATAAAACACGGCGTTGAATTCCACTACTCTACACACTATGCCACAAGAATACGGCAGAAAGTGAACAACGGAAGTGTTTTGATGGAAACGGAGTGTCTTAATGTTAGGTTCCCAGATTCTCTGGCTACCCTGCTAAGTGCGGGATACAGCGTGAAGGTAAAAAATAATATTAATTCAGAATATTTTAGAGTAGTTGATAATAAACTAGAAATCCTTGTAAAATTCATAGGAGAAATGTCTGCATGGTTCCCCACAATCTTCAACTACCCATAAATTTGTGAAGCGACATTGATTTATAGGATCTCCTCTATCGGAAAGGAAGGTCTGCCAATTATTCA
Source organism: Heliconius hermathena (assembly GCA_013403705.1). Lineage (NCBI taxonomy): Eukaryota > Metazoa > Arthropoda > Insecta > Lepidoptera > Nymphalidae > Heliconius > Heliconius hermathena. Next base: position 177,217 of record JAAIXJ010000655.1, on the reverse strand, counting down.
CACACGAAACTATTTGAGAGGGTGAAAATTGTCATTTACTAATTGATTCAAAGTCCTTATCGTTAGCCAATTGGAATTTCAACCATTTCTTAGCTTTTTATTGATTTGTATTATCTATAGTTACTTAGATAATGCGTTACTGATATAATATGTTTTTTTTAAATATGTCTCCTCATCATTGCCACAATATGATCAACCATCCATCATCATAGTCAGTCAATAGTGTCAGTTCTACAGGAATGTACTATCAGCTCGGAAGGCAGTTGAGGTGAGACAGCAATAAACCCAACAGAAGTTGCTTTTATAAGCAAAACAAAATGTTAATTTTAATACCTTCTTTAAAACACCACCGCAAAACTATTATTTAGTTATTTTTGCAAATATAAACTTTCATATTTTGCTAAATGACCAGCTAGTTGCGATCAGCGTCACTAACGATCAAACTTTCTAACAACAGTTTTGCGTTACCGCGCTTAGCTACGGGTAGTTAAAGTATCAAAAAACTGTAGCACCGATTTTAGCTCTAGATATTTTTTGTTTTGAACTAAATTTAAATAATGTATTGACAGCAGCGGAGAAATTTTATAATTTATACTCTTTTCCAAAGTAACTATTTATTTGTTGAAAGAGTGATGTCATCATGGTTGGTTTGTTTTTCGTATCAATATAATAATAAATTCTATTTATTAATAAAATTTTAGGTTGTATAGAAAAATTTTGTGTATCTTTTTTATTCTTAGAAAATGTATAGAAGTTTTAAAGTATGCGGGACTCGAACTCACATTTCTTTGAAATTGTCTAAGCTCTACTAAGCCATATGTTCTTATAAAATTACGTTGAAATGTGATTTATTTTGATAATATATGTCCTTTACAAATAAAAAATCAGCTTCAGGCTGTATGCCGCACACAGCAGGGTAGGCAGAAGGAACTTAGTGTTAAGACACTCCGTTCGCCACTTTATGCCGAATTTTGAAGGCATTATTACTGCGCCACGACTGGCCTCCTGGTGTCCTCTACAGATTTTATAAATTTTTTACAACTTCACAAAGTATCTACTCGTTATAGTCATAGAATTGAGTGACTTAACACTATGTTATCTATACCTATCCTGTAAAATAAAAAAAACACTAGGAGCCTTTAATATATGTTTGTATGTATGTATATTTCAAATTTAATTAATATTATTAAAAGCGAGGAGTAAAGTTTTGCTCTTGTGGCTTATACAATTTTGGTTACTTCGGTCACATTCTCCTCGTGCAGGAAATGCAAAAACCACAGAGTATTTGGAATGTTTACTTTTGTTTATATATTTGGAATTAAAATTTACAATTCTGATTGTAAAACGTAATTGACGAGAAGATTATAATGGAGAATAATTTGAATTTCGTCATTTTGAGAAGAAGAACAAAGCCCGATGTTGGGTTTAGCTTCTCGATACGTAATGTCTTAAAATAAGGTGGAATCTGCAGAAAGGAGCCTCCCTTTCTAGTATATGAGATTTTTTATTGATATTTTTATAGCTTCAGGCTGTATCCTACATACAGGCAGAGGCTATCTAGTATTAAGACATCCCGTTTTCAATTTTCCGCCCAGTTTTCGACATATTGTGTTTGTAAAATGACAAAATTACACGTTGTGTTTTGTCTTGTTACAAGAAATGAAAAGAATTTATACCCATCAGTGCAAATCGAACCCACAACCGTCGCATTTACAGTCAGACGCTGTGTCGCTGCGCAAAGACAGTCTCTAAATGAGATACGTATATAAAAAGAATGCTATACAATTTTACTAAAAACAGCTTTAGTCGATTTCTGTCATCATTTTATTATAATTATGATAATAGGTTTAACGCTATGTTTGTAATTACCAAAATAATACATGTCTACATAATGTTCATCTATCGATTAAAAATGTTTTGAAATATATATAAAACAGCCTTGTTTCATGAATGAATTTTGTTTTTTACTAGTCGTCGCCCACAACTTTATTTTTTAATTCTTTTTTTGCTATTCCCGTACGAATTTAAATAAATCTTCTCCCCTCCTTTCCTATACTTAGGCCTCTTTTACCTTCATGCCAAATCTCAATACATAGTTTTAGTTGTGCGTTGTCTGTCAATTACTGAGTAATGCATAACATATAAGTATGATTGTTTTAGCTTTACGCAGTATTCCGCCCATAGCAGGGTTAACAGAGGGAACCTGGGATCGAAATATTATAAGAAATATAATATATCGTTTTATTATTAGTATCGAACCCACAGTTACCGTCGCACATTACTGCCCCTGCCCCACGGGCACTACGTGGCTCAAAATATTTGATAAAAAATATATTTCAAAATAGACCAAACATAAATAAAATTATATTCAGATATAGCTCAAATAATATGGAGGTAGAATTAAATAACCATTTTTCAAGTCAAGCATAATCTGAGTAACTCTTAACGGTGGATGACTAAAGAGTACTTTTACCAATTTTTTTCTTACAACAAAAAATGTATCCTTCTCTATCAAAGAATAAAGTCGAAATTTCAATACAAAATAAATTACGTTGGCTTGTTACCAAAGTACATAAAATCTGATAGGTCCCATTTGTGCTATACTCATTGATTTTGCTACTCATTTTTGTAATTGAATGAGAGAGAAATCCTTTAGTGCTTGACCTTCATGATAATTCAATTATATAGAGCCTAGATAAGCTTTTGGAATAAGCGATCAACTAATTTTATTATTTTTATTTTCGTCAAGTCAAATCAAAGCGTGGCGTTAACTTCCGCCACTGACCACACAATGACTCGAATTTGGAGAGTTTATCATTGAATTTTATCTTGTTATAGTTTCAGTAAAATGTTTTTTTTTATTTTCCCACATATATATAATTTATGCATGTAGCAGGGTAGGCCGAAAGAATCTGAGAATCTAGTGTTAAGATACTAGGATTGTGGGAGAGTTACGTAGTCAGCAATGGCAACACGGTTGGACATTGACCGGATTATTACCACCCTCGATATTTAAAACCGGCGTGAAGGCTTTTTGCCACTGCATTTATCATTAGGTAATAGAATATGATAGCGGCACTCAAAGTCAAACTACCCCAGCAGGGTACCAGCACCTCCAGTGTTGGAGAATCCCTCCTTGAATCCTCAAGCTCAACAACAACAAAGAGGATACAATTCCGCGTTATGGACTAGGCAAATGAGGATGACCCCTACCATGCTTAACGTGGACTTTTGCAACATCAGGGGTTCAATACTCTAACCTGAATGACACCCACCACCGTCTTGATGGCTGGCTTTGTTAATTCTGACGGAGATTCAGATTGCCTGACCGAGCTACAAAATAGAACATAACTTAATGCTTCATACCGGGCTCCCTGTGACCCTGGTATCGATGCTCTCCTGGGGTCTCCAGATCACTGTCCTATAGCTGTATTTGCATATGCAGTTTGCCTATGCAGTATTTGCATATTGAGCTTTAATGTTTCGAGTGATTGTCAGTATCATGATCAACTAGAAAGCAAGGCCAAGTAGGACTCGAAGAAACTGGTGGTCATCGGCAGGGCGAGACAGTACTTCACGCAAAACTACTGTTTGACAAAGTATAAGGCCCAGGAGCCCATATGGAGTACTGTTCTCATCTCTGGGCTGGTGCATCCCACTATTAGCTTGAACCATTAGATCGCATACAACGTAGAGTCGTTCGATTCATTGGGGATCCAATGATCTGTGAAAAGCTTGAAACTTTGGTTTTGCGCAGAGACAATTTCTCACTGTGCGTTCTTTTTCCGCATTTATCATGGAGAGTGTTCTATGCACAAACTAAAATACCATCCACACCACCTGGATATGTGGCACTCCACTACTGTGCGCTTTCGTAGGATCTTCCATTCAAACGCCACTCAACTCTTAGATGCCTTCGGCAGCGTTTCCAGGTCGATACGACGTTCAAAAAGCTTGTCTATCTCCACCTTAATGAACTTCAACGCAACTTTAGTTCCTCTGGTGTAACAAGGTCGTGGGTGGCGCCGATCACTTACTATCAAGTGACCCGTATGGTTATTTGCCTTATCTTTTCCATTAAAAAAAACACTCAGTTTGTATTAAGACATTTTCATTTCCCATTTTCCATCATTATTTACTTAACAGCGTTGATAATTAAATGTAAAAGTAAATTTATTCAATAAAAGATTATTCGTATTCAATATAAGCTTGGCAACATTTATTTTAACCAGTCATTTCTAGATTAACAAATAATTATTTATTGACACGTGCTAGTTATTACGTAGTCAATTTTTTATACAATAATTAAAAGGAAGTTGAATTCCGACACTCAACAGGCAATGCTTCCAGAATTCGGCGGAAAGTGGGAAACTGAAGTGTCCTTAACTCTAGGTTCCCAGTGACACCTTGCCGTGTGCAGGGATGGGGTATATGCGAGGAGTGTGAAGATATAAAATAAATAAAAATATTAGTTCACAGTTGAAACTTATTGTCTTTTTTTTTCAATTTATTACCATTTGAAAAATTAATAGAAGAACAATAATTAATATAACATCTAAAAAACTAAAAAGGTTTGTAATGATGCTTAAAATGTTCTTAAATTACACAATTCTAATTTGCAATAAAGTTAAATAATAAATTATATTTAACACTATTATTCACAGTAAATTTATAAAAAAATTAATTAATAAAATAAATAAAGTTAAATACTATTGACAAAATATTTTTTTAACACTTTTTTTATATTTTCTTCATTGTTAACATTACATACATTTAATGGGTGATCATTTATTATTCTCGGTACGAGGTAGGCCGAAGTGCGTTCGCCGTAAGCGTTGTTGGCTCTTATTGTCCGTAACTGTTTTCTAGAGACAGTTCGCGTATGTACAGGATGTTCAACGGCAATTTTGATTTCATTACAAAAAAAGTATTTTTTTTTGATAAATTTAATTTTAATTGGCTATGTACAGGTAGGATTTTTAAAAATGTAAACAGTTCAGATTCATTGTTATGATATTTGCGTAGTATATTGTTAGAAACTAAATTCTTTATTATTTTAACTTGTAGATAAGTTAAGGTAAGTTTTATAAGTTCGGCCATAAGACTCCAGTCCATATTGTATACAACTGATTGAAGTAATACAACAACAGCTTTAAGGGGATACAATTTTTTATAATTTAAAAGTTAGTTAGTTAGTTTTTTATAATTTTAAATTTAGTTAAAAAACTGCTCAAATTTAAAAAACAGAAATTAAAATTTTATTTTTTACATTTTTAAGTGTTATTCCATACTTGAAATGAAAATTATTTAAAAATAATTAAAAAATAGTCAGATTCTGTCTCATTGCTCTACGCCGTCCTCTACTATATATTTTTTTAATAAAAAAAATATTAGTAGGATTTGAAGCCGGGCCTTTTTGGAAACAGTCCAAGCGCTAGCCAATTATGCTGTGCTTGTATTATCCATGACTTTCAATACGCTCATAATGATGGCTTGAACATATTTTAAAATTACATTAAAATATATATTTATGAGTCCAATCGTGGCGCATATTTAATATTTCCATTTTCTCCGGAATTCAGCGGAAAATGGTGAACGGAGTGTCTTAACACTAGATTTCCTCTGCCTACCCAACTGTGTGGAGGCGGCACACAGCGTGACGTTATAAAAAAATTTGTGAAAGAGTTAGGAAATTTGTAATTCTTTTTTCGCCGAGTTATCGAGGTATTGAGCTACGAAACTCAACGTCGCGCTTTTTCCTAGGTATCAGACCGAAAAAATTAAAATATCTAAACCCACAATCGTCGCGGTAACAGTCACACGCTTGAGCCCCTGCTCCACGAAGACCTCTGTTGGACATTTGTGATGTTTTGGAAAAAAACATTTTTTGAAGTGAATAAAAAAATATTTAAAACTAAAAAAAATATATTTAAATAAAATATTTAAAACTAAAAAAAACATAGTAGTAATCCTTCAAAGTTTTATTCAAATGGCATTATTGAAACATGTTCAGAATATATATACCTACTAAAATAAAAAATTAAATAAGAATCAAAAAAATAAAAGAACAATCCTGTTATCTATTATTAAGAGATTTTTCCGAATGTTAAATCAATTCAGACATTTTTGTTTTAGTGCTTTAGTATTTTGAAGGATGATTATGCTGAAATAAATGTATATCTTTTAATTGACTTTTTGAACAGAGACTGTGGAACAAAATATATAAAATAACTTCACGCTGTATCTCGCACACGGCAGAGGTAGGCAGAGGAAACCCAGTGTCGAGACACTCCATTCCCCACTTTCTGCCGGATTCTTTCGATGCCTCCGCATTGCGCGATACAAAGCGTGGCGTTAAACGGCAGAACTCAACGCCACGCTTTGCCACTACACCGGAGCGAAGAAATGGAAATATAAACTTAAATAAATATTGCATCTCCTCGAGTGGGGATCGAACACACAACCAGTCGGTTTTCCGGCCGATTTTCCGGTATTGAAATAGGCTTGCGCTTGAACACTTCAAGCTTGATTATTTAGCTTTGATGCGGTCGAAGGTGATGAAAGGAAGAGCTAAAAATTTTCACCTTGTACAGATGGCAAAAAAAGATATAATACAAAAAATCTACTGAAAATGATATAGTTGAGGTCGTGTCGCAGCCTGTGACCGTAAACGTGACGGCTATTAGTCGGTGCGTATAGAACGGGGTGTCTTAACACTTAAAATTTCTTTGAATGTAACAACAGGGTAGTGAGAGGTTATGTTTCCTCTCGCTACCGCTATATGCGGTATACAACGTGTCGCTAATAAAAAAAGCTAAGTAAATATATATATAAATAAAAATATAAATAACATTGTTACATTTAAAGAAGTTTTTCCACTAGCATGGTTGGAGATAGTTCCATAATGTTTTTAAGGCTAATAAAATATGCTCAGTGCGTGCATCTTTGTCGGCGAAAATAAAACTACACAAAAACGTGACTAAACTAACGTTATTTTTCTTAAAAGATTAAATTAGGTACAAAATAACGTTACATATAGTAGCTAAATTTGAGGCAGAGCAAAATTGCTGAAACGTAAAATAGTTTAAGCTAATTTTTGTTTATATATTAAAAGAATTTTTGAAAGAGATGAAGAAAGGACGGAATGCAAGATCAGTGTAAATGGTAAGATATTAGAACAAGTGAATGAAGTGGTATACTTGGGAAGTACGTTCAGTAGAGATGGAAGATACGAGATGGATGTGGAAAGGCGTATTGCTGCCGGTAACAGAGTTAACGGAGCCTTAGCTGCATTGATGAGACGGCGAAACGTCAGCACAGCTGCGCGTTTGGCCGTACACAATGCAATTTTGGTACCGACTCTGTTATACGGCAGCGAAACGTGGGTATTACAGAANGTTCGAAAAAAAAAAAAAAAAAAAATGTATCTATAATTTTAAAATTCAAGTCTTTTGAATTTAAAAGTTGTGGATTAAAATTTCCCCTCGGTGATGTTTGTAAATGGAATCCCACCAAAAATATCCATTAAAAAACCAATCAGGTCTCGGTGAAGCTGTTGGTTTCTTTATAAAAAACAATAAAATATCTACGTAAAGCCAAGCAAGCAAGCAAGGCATACCTTACTGATTTTTCAGTTCTCTAGTTCTATTGGAAGTACTTGTAAATTAGCTACAAGTTAGTAATTTTGAGGTTCTGGTGTGTGCTTACTAGAATACGATAATTTTAAAGCTTTTAGTCTATCTAGAGATTCTCAAGTAGGAGCACAAAAGCACACCAAAATAGTTTCAGAAAAGGAATGGGGCGGCAGCACTTTTCTTCGCGCTCATCTTGGAGGGGATACTGCCATGCCCCCAGATATCTAAAACTTGTGTAAACAGGCACTTATTAAAAAAAACTAAATAATTAGATAGATACGTAGATAGGTAGTCAAAGAGAATGAAATTTGCCGTGTGATCCCGGCCTAGTATAGGATCATCCTGGTACTGGTGGTGTCGTATGAGGCGACTAAAGTACGTGTGGTAGAGTCACGTCGCCAGCAATGGCAACACGCATAGGCAGACTCGACCGGATCATTACCACCCCCGGCATTTAAAACCGGTGTTAAGTAGTAGCTTTATGCCACTGCGTTTCGCATCAGGTAATGCCGGGCTCCGGCGCCCAACCCACCTTAAAGGCCGGCAACGCACCTGTAGCTCCTCTGGTATTGCACGGGGTCGTGGGCGGTGATAATCACTTACCATCAGGTGAACCGAACGTTCGTTTGCATTGTCTTTTCCATAAAAAAAATTGAAACGCTTTACCAAAATAAATAATATAAATTCATTTGTAATTATACGTTTGAAGATGAGGAGCAGGAAAAAGAGGATTTTATGTTTTACAATCCACACAAACAAAATTCAGGGCTACAGTCCGTTGATGTGAAACGATTTAATTTGACTGGAAATCAAACCTACAACCATAACGTACTACAATACTACAATAAATCTAATTTCGTTAAAAATGTTCATATAACAGTAATTATTCATTTATTCGCTACATGATAGTATTTAATTAGTAACAATTTAACTAGTCCAGAACAAATAGCAAGCACGATAATCCGAAAATCCAATAGAATCTGTGAGTTTAAAGTTTCAATCACACTAAATACATACATTCATCCAGTCTGACCTATTTTAATTATTTTATAGTGAATTTATTTTGGGCATCTTTTTTTATTTTCATTTCCGTTGAATAGTTGTTTAATTGATTTTTTATATTAAATGTTATACTAGTTTTGAATTCTTTTTTTTTCTGAAATGAATACAACATATGTAGATTTTTTTTTGTTTCACGCTGTATCCCGCACGCAGCAGGGTAGGCAGAGGGAACTTAGTGTTAAGACACTCCGTTCCCTACTTTCCGACAATTTCTGGAGGGATTGCGTGTTGAGTGGCAGAACTCAACGCCGCGCTTTTCCCTCAACACAAGAGCGAAGAAATGAAAATATAAATGTAAATAAATATTTCACCTCCTCGAGTGGGGATCGAACCCACAACCAGTCGATTTACAGGCACACTTTATGCCCCTGCGCCACGATTGGCCTCAAATTGCAATTTAAATCTTTTGAAATTATGACTATATGGGAGACAACTAGACTACCTAGAAACATATACATATCATATTACATAGTAAAATATACATAGAGTTATATCATATTTTGAAGATTCTATGAAATTAGACTATATTTTCCATATATAGATAAATATTTTTTGCTTTAAGTTATATCGTACAGGTAGCAGGGTATGTGGAGAAAAATTTGTGTTAAGACACTCAGATACGCTTTCCGATTTCTATCTGAATTACTGTGTTCTGAACTCAAAAACTAAGTATAATTTTGCCAAGCTGATAAAACAAAAAGACTTCATTTATCTGAAATCAAACCAACGACCAATCGTGCTTACACAATGATCATTGATTATTATTATAAAATATACTTTATAAGATTATTTAAGAGGCTGTGGTGGCGTAGGGGCACAGGTGTATGAATGTAACGCGATGGTTGTGGGTTCGATCCCCACTCAGGGGACGAATTATTATTTATTAATATTTTCATTTCTTCACACTGGCACCAAGGCAAATGCCTGGCGTTGAATTCCGCCACTCAACACCCCCATAATGCCTCAAAATATTCGGCGCCATTCGAAAATGGGAAATAGAGTGTCTTAACACTTGGTGTCTTCAGCCTACCCTGATGATACAACATGAACCTGATGCATATTTTATTAAAAAAAAACACACTGATAAAGTATCAAAACATCTAAACATTGAAAAGTAGCACCGACATCCTTCCATCTCAGCTAGTAAAAAATGTATAAAAGTAACAGCTCTCCAAATTCGTCGTAATTCCTCCAAAGTAACACATTGAATGGTCTAAAGAGGTTCCTCGTAATAAAAAATCTCTTCACTTTTTAAGTATAACGACTCAGAATACATTAGAAATGAATGTAAAGACATAACTTTTGTTAGGGGAGATAAGATTGTTCTCTTAATGAATTGGAAAAGTAATTAGACGTGAATTTTATTAATGGCTATACTCGTATAACGTTTCGTCCTGGACCTTGCGCTAGCATAGACAGGGTAGTGTTATCTTTTTTTTTTTATTTTGTGACTTTCACGCTTTTTCCCATATAGCTGGGTGGATGGACAAAGCCAGTGTCAAAACACTTCATTTTTCGTCTATCTCCCAAATTTAAAATGGAACTGAACGCCGCACTTTTACACAGGAAAATGTAATTTGTTTAAATAACATTACAATGAATGAGGAGTGAACTCACAACCCTTGGTTATAACCCAAAGCGGCCCGACTGCACCATGAAGGCCATATATAATAAATAAGTTAAATATAATATATAAGTTTTCAAGGGTATATTCAGAATTTTTTCACATAAAACTTGTTAGTAGATAAATAGAACCGTAGCAAGCAATTTTTCTGTTTGAAGCTTTCTGCTTGCATCTTTTCATTTTATCATGTTTAACCTTATATGTCAAATATTTAAATAGTAATATAAATATTACGTATTTCTGTCGCATACAGAATTAATTTTGCATATAGCAATGGCAGAGAAAATCTTGTATCAAGAAAGATTCCGCACTCTCGTGTTGATTGGTGGAATTTAACGCCGTGCTCTAGACAAAGAGTAAGACTACCAAAGCAGGATAATAAAAAATATTAATCAACAGCGAATCAGACTCGTCCACCAAGGGTTCCGTACCAATTTGCGGTCAAATGGTCAACGGATAGTACAACTAATAATAGTTGACAAATTTAAATTAGCAACGATATTACACGATCTCGAGATAAATGATCCATTTAATATGGATTCCGTTTTTCCTTTTGAAATATGAAACCCTAAAAGAAGTTATTACCTCAAGCGCGGATTGAACCTGCTAACATCACATTTCATATAATAATATCACAGGTTTAATAAATTAACAATAAAATATAAAAGAAGCTTACCTGAAGATGACTAGTAAGAGTCAATAGGTCAGTTTCTATAAGAACACCACCTCTTGTCTCGTCCAGTGGCGTGCTACTATTGCCTTTATACCAATGTAGTAAAGGTATAATTTCCTTTACACTCAAATGCAATATTGCACACTTTAGTGATAGAGTCTCGCCGCTCTCGAGGAAAGCCTCTTTGCTTATTTTTATTTCGGGCGCTGAAACAATGACTTTTATGAGCTTTTTTGTGTGAATTGTTTTTGTTTTAAGTGATATTAAATTGTTTGTTTTGTTTTTTATTAGCTTCACACCGTCACATAGCAAGGCAGAGGAAACCTGGGAACCTAGTGTATAGAGTGTGTGTTTTACACATTCTGTTCCCCAATTTCCGCCGAATTCTTGAAAAAAAAATATTTAAAGTAGTTGTGGAGGTAAATATGAAGGTGTTTACGATTTCCACTGGAGGAATGAAATTAATAATGAATGAAAATGAGATTTGTTAAAATAACATTACAATAATGAGACGAAGTGCGGCCTTAATTTCCGCGACTTGACACGCAATGTCTCGAAAATAAGGCGCCGCATATAAAAGAGAATGTGTTACTACTATTTTTTTTCTAACTTTATGCGGAAAGCAACGTAAAGCTCAAATACATAATGTCGAAGTGTCGAATACTTTAAAGTTTCACGCTGTATCCCGTATATAGCAGGATAGGCAGATGGCCTAGCAACCTAGTTTTAAGACACTTTATTTTTGTGTTAGGAACGGAAGTGTCGTAACAGGAATGGAATACTTTAAAAATGTTAGGCCAGTCGTGGCGCAGCGGCACAAAGTGTGACTATAAAACCGACTGGTTGTGGGTTCGATCCCCACTCGAGGACATGAAATATTTACTTATATATAATTAACACGCAATGCCTCCAGAATTCGGCAGAAAGTGGGGAACGGAGTGTCTTAACACTAGGTTCTCTCTGCCTACCCTGCTGTGTGCGGGATACAGCGTGAAGCTGATTTTTTTTTTAAATGTTTAAAAATACACTTTTATAATAACTATAAAAGTACTTACGATGTACTACTAACTGGAATCGCCTCAGCATAGGCGGGTGGGTGGACACGTGACAGCAATATATACCGGAGTCCTGCACTTTGGCCTCAGACAAAGTGAGCTTCCAAGTTTCACCTGCTACGTCGACTTTGTACCTGAGTGTAAAGATAATGGTGTGCTAGATATTTTAAGTAAAATGTACTTTGAATTTAAGAGAATAAAAATTGGGTTTAAAATAATAAGATAACAAATCTTAAAAGAAATTGTTTAACCAGATTAATCCTAAGTCTATAATAGTGTTCGAAATGTTCAATTTTCAAAAATAATAATAATTTATACATATAACAAAACTGTAATTCATTACTGTACACAGAAGATATATGAAATAAAAGAATGAGAGAATATGAGTATAAAAAAGATATATGAGATAAAGATATATGAAATTATATTATTTGGGGCATTTGTTAATGTAATGTAAAAATAAACAATGATTTTTCAAATTTTTGCCTGTTTGTCAGTTTGTCTGCTTGTATGTGCGTTTTTTACGCTTATCTCAGATACAGCTTAACAAATTAAATGCATTTTTCACTGTTGTATTTTGGCAAACTTCTTCTTCGGCCTTTGGCAAAATAAAATAAATACTAATGTTAGGGAACATTAGTATTTATTTTATTTTAATCGGTTCATAAATAAAAACAAGTAAAGTGAATATAACGAATTGCATGTGACAATATTGCTACAAAGAAGTGTTTTATTGAATTGGCTGAAACTTTAGCTATCCATGTATGGATTTTTTTATTATTTAAAATGATAATGTTATTAGATCACAAAAATAGGCGAAGGTCGCTAGTATTAAATATGTGAACAACCCAGTTAACAAGTGTCATTGAAGAGGGCTTAGAATATTTTATTTATTTTTATCTTTACTTATATATAAAATATACTACTTATATAGAAAATAGTTTGAACTCATTTTTTAGGCAGCATATTCCATATTAATGTAATGTTCAAACAATGAAATTAATTCTTCATTAATTTATAAATTACAATAGTAATTTCTATACATTTTATTCTTTTATAATCACATAATTTGATTAGCAGTTGGTATGAGCGGATGAGCTGAGGGAAATGTCATTTATAACAATTTTTTATATATAACTATAGAAGTAGGATAGAGAGACAAGTTACATTTAACTCTTCTATAAATGTTAATATAAACTTTCAACCTACCTTGAGTCAGCTGTATGTGTTTCCAAGTCCACAGTTAGTAGTTCTAAGTTTTCATCATCAGATACTCGGATCCACGATACCTAATATAGAACAGATATTAAGTTATAACCCGGCTTCTTAGTAAAGTTACGCAAAATGTTTAATATAAAGTGTAGAGCTTATTTATAATATTAAAAGATAAGATAAGAAGATAAGTTTCTTTTTTCTTTAAGCTCATTTCACTTTTTTTATTACATAAAATGGGCCAGTCGTAGCGCAGCGGCACAAAGTGTGACTGTTAAACCGACTGGTTGTGGGTTCGATCCCCACTCGAGGAGATGAAATATTTACTTAAATTTATATTTCCATTTCTTCGCTCTGGTGTCGAGGTTAAGCGCGGCGTTGAGTTCTGCCACTCAACACGCAATGCCTCCAGAATTCGGCATAAAGTGGGGAACGGAGTGTCTTAACACTAGGTTCCCTCTGCCTACCCTGCTGTGTATGGGATACAGCGTGAAACTGATTTTTGATTTTTTAAAATAGGAATTAAATAAATTCTTTTAAAAAAATACAATTACGTCATTCTTGCACCAAATTAGCATTAGTTTGACACTGACTTTTTTGTAATAATATGTCTTTTTTAATCTCCTTCGTGTGTTCTTCAAATAACGTGACAATGGAAAAGTATTTAGTGCTCAACTGGCACGTTCAGAACGAGGGAACGAAAAATAATCAAAGAACAGAACATTACTATTTCACAGAGTTGAAGCCGTAGGTGAACCTACGGCTTCAACTCTGTGGTCAAGCTAGTTAATTATATTTACAATTTTTTGAGGCCAGTCGTGGTGAGGCACAAAGTGTGACTCAACACGCAATGCCTCCAGAATTTGGCAGAAAGGGGAGAACGGAGTGTCTTAACACTAGGTTCCCTCTGCCTACCCTGCTGTGTGCGGGATACAGTGTGAAGCTGATTTATCTATTTTGATTTTACAATTTTTCAGCCAGCAACAATAAAATAATAAAGCTTATATTGTATGTCGTAAGCGTACTGTTTAGCGTTCCTTAGTCTAAATTAATTACTTATATAAAGGCCCGTCTGACAACAAATAATGAAATTGTTTTAGGAAAATAATTTATTATGAACTTAGAATTTAGATGTGTTTAAATTAAGTCTAATATTGTAATTTTATTTTATTTTTTTCTTTTGTATACAATTTTGCTATTTTAATATAAAATTTAATTGGGAATTGATTTTTTTATAAATGTAAAAAAATGTAAAGATGCAGAATATTATACATATCATTTTGCAAACATTTTATTATGAACATAATAATCCCGTAAAAGAATATTTGTAAGGTCAAAAAAAGAGAATATTTAGTTTATTTCATCCATATATTTCATATAATCACTAACTTTGCCATCGTGGTCAAGTGGAGGTGAGTAACATCGAAAAAAATAACGTGATGAAATATGGTCTATAGACTTCCTCAATATATGAATAATCCAACGAATAAAGAATTTTCAATTGGAACCAATAGTTCGAACATAGCGCGTTGAGCTTAACAAATTTTGGAGCTGTCTGTATATTGTTAGTGTAAAAGTATAGTTAAAAATCTTTACGGTATTTAATCCATTATAGATTTCAGCAATAACTTAATAATATAGGCCAGTCGTGGCGCAGTGGCACAAAGTGTGACTTTAAAACTGACTGGTTGTGGGTTCGATACCCACTCGAGGAGATGAAATATTTACTTAAATTTATATTTCCATTTCTTCGCTCTGGTGTCGAGCCTAAGCGCGGCGTTGAGTTCTGCCACTCAACACGCAATGCATCCAGAATCCGGCAGAAAGTGGGGAACGGAGTGTCTTAACACTAGGTTCCCTCTGCCAACCCTGCTGTGTGCAGGATACAGCGTGAAGCTGATTATTATAGTAACTTAATACAGAGCAACCATATTTTTTTCTTTTTTTCAGCTTCACGCTGTATTCCGCACGTAGCAGTGTAGGCAGAGGGAACCCGGGAACCTAATGTTGAGACACTCCGCTCCCGTTCCGCACTTTCCACCTTTCCACCGAATTCTGAAGGCGTTGCGTATTGAGTGGCGCAATTCAACGCCGCGCTTTGCCTCTTACCAATTACTTTACAATCTTACTATAAAAGCTATATATTTGTTTAAAGTATTAAAAAGCTATAAAAGAGAGTAAACTATTAATTTATTGTGTACTAACCGTTTTATCTCTCAAAGACGACACTCGGCAATCAAATAAAACCGTTGCACCTGTATCGGCGTCGATAATGGCGTCTGAGTTCATGTCGCCTTCAAAGGATGGGGCCTTAAATCTGCAACAAAGTGTTTTATGATTGTTGTATACAATTGTAACAATGATAATAAAAATAAAAATATTGTAGTACGATTGGGAAGTTTTTGAGTACATGAAGTGGTTGTAGCTTCTATTCCTATTCGGGGGAATGGATAGATTTTTATTTTATTTTTTCTTTATCAGCTTCACGCTGTATCCCGCACGCAGCTCAGTAAGCAGAGAGAACCTATTGTTAAGACACTCCATTCCCCACTTCTGGAGGTATTGCGTGTTGAGTGGCGGAACTCAACGCCGCAGTTTACCTCGACGCCATAGCGAAGGAATAAAAATATAAATGTAAACAAATATTTAATTTCCTCGAGTGGGGGTCGAACCCACAACCAGTCGATTTTACAGTCACACTTTGTGCCCCTGCGCCATGATTGGCCTCAATTTACACATGATTAGATTTTAATTATATAATTTCGTTTTTACTGTTGAGTTTTGCCACCCAACATGCGCTCAACGTTTCGAATTTAGGCGGAAAGCAATTAATAGTAATATTCACATTGCCCATTCTACTATGCGAAAAAAATGTAACAAGGACTACTCCAAAGTGTTCGAAAAGACTGATTGGTAAATGCTTATCTCATACCAAATAATTGGCGATAATACATAAATAAGTTATTAAGCGTATAAGAATTTCGACATAGCTTGATAAGAACGTTTGGCTTAGTGGTCAGAACGCTCATACGGTTTCCACGAGGCATGGGTTCGTGTCCCGCTACGTTAAAAAAAACATTATCAAAAAATAAGACGTACATAATAACCTTTTTATAACTATTAGTTATGAAATAAATTAACATTTTAAACTTTAATTTCATCCATACAAACTAGAAATTCATTATATTTTACATAGTTAGTTATTTACCAAGAAATAAATAAGTAATAGTAGAGCTACAATTTTTGTTACTAGAATTCTTATGAAAAGAAAATCTTCAAATACCACCCAAATAGTGTAAATGTAAAACATTTGAAGGTCCTACAATTCGTTCTAGTTATAACTTTTAATTATTACGTCGCGTGACGAATATACTGACTTTGTGGTGGTACCACCAAGTTTGTTGTGAATTCTCAAGGGAAATAAGAAATGATGGAGCTTGTTTATTTTAAATGAAATAAGATTATACGTAAATGAATAAAATGTATTTATTTTTTTAGATCAGTAGAGACGGTGGAATTTTTCAGAGTAAATTGGTAAATATAAGAAATAAAGCGTAAATTCATATCTTAATTTATATTCTATTTGTTGTCCTATATTTTTTTGTCTCGTGGGAATTAAAGAAATATTTTCATTTCCTCGCTCTGGTAACGAGACAAAGCGCGGCGTTGAGTTCCGCAACTCAACACGCAATACCTCGAAAATTCGGCGGAAAATGGGAAACGGTAATATAATAATTCGTACGGAGTGTCTTAACACTCACTCCCTCTGCCTACCCTACTGTGTGCGGGATACAGCGTGAACTAAAAAAATATCATAAAAGTGACCTATTTATGTTATTAAAAAAATAATCAAAAAATATATTTTTATTAAACTGTGACAGTATACAGTCGGTATAAATTAGCGTCTATATAGATGACTAAGCTTGAATTAAATTGATAACATTTTCAACAAAGGCACCGAATAATTTTCCACACCTTATTTGTTGTTTCTGAGATATTCCTCAAGCAATACACTTAGTACTTTTGACATTAAATATATTTTTATTGTATTTTTTTTATTTTAATATAGGTAATTAGTTTGATGTTCTAGTAATATAAAAATAATAACAGTCAATTTAATAGAGAAGTTTTGTTTACAAAAACAAAATATTTCTTTCTATCTTTAATATGTAATTTTTATTTTTTATATTCTTATTTAGTGAAAATCATATCGAGCTTTATCTATACTTCCTGTCCTGTACAGATTAAAGCCGTTGTTGCGCAGCGGCATCGATTTTGACAGGAAACGGAATGGTTGTGGGTTCAATTTTTATTTGAAGGAATCTATATGTTGCGTTAGATAGTGGCACCATTATCACAAGTGGTAGGTAGAGACCATCACGATGACCTTACCAATCGACATATATAATTTTCTTTAAATTATACTTTAATATTTCCTATAGATTTCATGTTGAATACAATATATTCTGAATAAATAATAGACGAATAATTAAAAATCAAACATATAGTTTATAATTTAGTTTCAAGTCTTGTTATTTCAAGTACAAAAAATTGATATCTACAAAGTTTAGTATCCTTACGAAAATTTTTAGTTTTTAGTCTTGTCCTGGTGTTCTTTTTTGTATAAATATCAATAAAAGTTACTTGTGATATATATAATAATATAAAGTTCTTACAAAGAGGCCCCTATAGCCCAGCGTAATAACATCAGGACGTTGACGCACCGGACGTAGGTTCGATTTTCTCAAAGAGAAATATATTTATTTTCTTGCTTTGTTATGAAGATACAACATGTTAGATAGCGATCGAGTAAAACATGTTAGATAGAGATCGAGATCGAGCGATGATTCGATCGAGTCAATTTTACAGTCACACTTTGTGCCCCTGCGCCACTGCTGGGCTCTAATATTCAAATATTCTATTATAATATATTATATAAATTATAAGATATCTTCAATATAATTGGATTCTGTATATTTTCCATTCTATATGTCCCGCTATTATCACTTCTTAAATTATAACATATAATTATATAATCATTTGACAATATGTAAATGAATTCTTTTATAAAAGAGCCCCCAGATTTGTTTTAATTTATATATACCAATACTCGGATCTATAGAACTGACAAATGTGAAACTGAGGCAATGGTGCGTTTCTTAATATTGGCCAAAGTCAGCAAAATAAGAGACTACAAGGTCCATATACTATTAAAGACTAGATAAAAAGAAGATATAGGATGCAATAATAGCATAAAAGCACCAAAGGCTATCTTCAATAAGGATGATCAAAGTCAGCATTATTCAAAATTTGAGAGAAAGTAATATAATATATATTTTTTAATATTTATATATTTGCTAATTTAATTTAAAAATTTATTAAAAAAAAATATTTAACTTGAACTAGTGAAGAAAAATATCTGAATCGTTAAAAAAATTGAAAAGTGACCGAAAGGTGAAAGAACACAGTATCTTTATCTCTGTCTACCCCGTCTGGAATGCAGGAAAAAGTGTAAATAATCCAAAATAATACTAATTATATGTAAATGAGGCCAGTGAAGCACAGGGGCGCAAGTGTCTGACTGTAAATACGACTGAATGTGGCTTCGAACCCCACTCGAGGAAAAAAAAATATCTGTTAAAATTAACATTTTCATTTCTTCGCTCTCGTGTAGAAAAACGCCGCGTTAAGTTCCAACACTCAACACGTAATGCCTCCAGAATTCGGCGAAAAATGAGAAACGGAGTGTCTCAACAGTAGGTTCCCTTAGCATACTCTGCTGTGTGCGGCGTACAGCGTGAAACCGATTTTATGTTAATGAAATTTACATACAATTTATTATCAGTCTCTTGTCAGGCATAAAAAAAATTGTGAGCCATTCTTGCGTGAAATTAATTATATTTTTTTTTCTTAGAAGAAGCTCTTTATAGATTCTCTTTAAAAGTTTTTACAAAATATACATAAGATAATGGAAAATGGTATTATTATGCATTTATAATAGCTTTATTCAGCTTAGGAATAAAGTAGCTGTCATTTCATTATAGACAAACGGAGGGTGGAAGAATTTTGCAGGGAATATCGCTATGGGCTTGAAATTACATTTTTTGGGAATATATCTATGGGCTTGAAATTACTAAAAACACTAAGTAAACTTTTGGACAAAGAGAACCTACTGTCTAGACACTCCATTCCCCCCATTCTGGCCACGGCGTATTGAGTGGCGGGAATCAACGTCACGGTTTATCTAATTGGAGATATTGCGCCTACAACCATAGTTTGTAGTCAGACGCTACCGACGTGTCGACGATGACCAAATATTAGAAAATATGTATTTATTATAATATCAGTAATTTATTTTACTAAAAGCATGTATCAAGAAAATTACCTAGATATATAATTTCATTCCTGGAAAAAAAGAAATAAAAATGAAAGATCATTGTTGTCTATTCGAATCTCAATCGGGGTAATATATTATTTTTATTTCGGTTTGGTGAAAGATAAAGGGCGATGTTGAGTTCTGACACTCAGCGCGAGTGTAATTTCAACTCATAACCTTTTTTTAAATATTATATACTTTAACAAAAAACGTTGCCCGTACTTTTTTAACCTTTTCATAATTCATTCAATCAGCTTTTCTGAAATAAAAATAAATAAATCAGCTTCACGCTGTATCCCGCACACAGCAGGGTAGGCAGAGGGAACCTAGTGTTAAGACACTCCGTTCCCCACTTTCTGCCGAATTCTGGAGGCATTGCGTGTTGAGTGNAATTAAGATAGGTATTAATAAAATTGAAATTATAAATAAAACTATCACAACATAGTACGAGTTATAATAGTTGACAAAAATATGAGTCACTGTAATCAAGTATCGTTCGTAAGTTAAAAGTAAACTCAGATTAAGAATTGACAAAGTAAATTCAATAAAATGAAAAATCATAATCAGTACTAGAGGTGTTCGTTTTATTATATAACTGAACAAAAGAACCGATCTCTAAAAAGAATATTTGATCCGTTCAATTTCAGAACAACTTTGCGTTCATTTTTTGTCGCGTTCTTTTTGATTGACTCTTTAAACGATCGCTCCGTCCGATTGCGATCATTCGCGTCACAAGAGAGAGGTATAGCGACATCTCGCTCACACGCACTCTTAATTCGAATTTGGAATCCTTTGGTAGCGAGGATAGTAAGTCGTAATTGGTGAATATTTTTTACATTATAAATTATGCTCTAATACCATTTGATAAGAACTATAAAAGTAATGATTACTTACATTTGTTACACTTAAAACGTTAGATTTTTTTAATTGGTAATTCCAAAATTCTTATTATTATTTAAGAACAAAATAAATTTAAGTATTATTACGGATTTCACTTTTAATGGTTAATGACGTATTGTATGTATTAATTAGAAGGACGCTGTTAGAAGTTTTTGTTCTTTTTTTCACTTTCTTTTACTTTTTTTTTGTGTTGTCTTATTTTATATTTAATAAGTTTAGATTTATTTTTCTTTAAAAAAATGCCACGAAGAGGGCAAATATGAATATCAATATTGCAGAACATAAAATTACCACTGTGAATATGTTGCTAATAAGCTTTACGCTCTAATCCACGTACAGCAGGGTAAGCAGATTGAACCTAGTGTTAAGACACTTCGAATTTTTTAAAACATTACGTGTAAAATAAAAATATTAATAAACAACAATTCATTCCTATTTAGAAAACGTATAAAAATTTGAACGCAGCGGGACTCGAACCCGCGCCTCCTGGAAACCGACCAGGCTGAACGCATGGCTTAGTGGTCAGAGCGCCTGGTCGGTTTCCAGGAGGCGCGGGTTCGAGTCCCGCTGCGTTCAAATTTTTATACGTTTTTATACGTTTTCTAAATAAGTATTTTTCTTTTCTAAGTGTGGAATAACACTTTAAAAATGTTTAAAAACAATTCATTCCCTCGAATGGGGATCGAATCCACAACTATGCTTATGTGTGGCCATTTTATTAGTAGTCTATATTAATTGTTAATTGTAATTTAATTTAAATTGGTATTTTATTTTATAAATAAAGATTTTATATTATTATTATGAATGCCTTAATTGACCTTCTTTACTTTTAATAAATAGTACGCAGATAATAGACGATCGATTTTTTTAATTATGTCTTTTGAAACTTATATTTAGATATAAATTATATATTAAAAAAAATGGACTTAAAACATCCGGGCTCGAACTAGGGTCTTATAGTTTAGAATTCGCCCGACTTATCGGCGAAATTTACCTCTGCCACGACGCCCTAATACTGAACATGTAAAGAGAACTGAACGTAAAACTGAACATGTTCTTTAAACTGAACATATCGTTTGTTCTCGTTTACAAAAGTGAGCTGTTGTGCACACTCCTACTTAAAACCAACAATAAATTATAAAATTATAAAAGACATTCAAGAAGAAGCTTCAAAATGAGTAAATGACAATATGTTCGAGTTCCATTTTACGCACCTAAGCACATTAATTTAAGGGTTTTAATATTGTTAATTTTTATTATTTTTTTTAGTTTTTGTAGTTTATTTTGGGACTTAAAGATTTGTTATTTCATTAAAAATTGTTTTTAAAGGAGTTTTGTAAGTAGTAATAATTTTAGCACATACATGAGGATTTCGCTAATTTAAAATTTCTACGTAAAACGGAGTTATCGATAGGACAAGGAGGGCCATGCAATCTATCTTTGAACATAAGTTGACATTGCCCGGTTTGGTTATTGGCCCTCAGGTTAGAGATTGGATAGATATGTGGAACAACCGAAGATCGACGTTAACCCGAGATAAGAGATACATTATTAATATTGGGCGTAAGAGAATTTCTTTA
Source organism: Heliconius hermathena (assembly GCA_013403705.1). Taxonomy (NCBI): domain Eukaryota; kingdom Metazoa; phylum Arthropoda; class Insecta; order Lepidoptera; family Nymphalidae; genus Heliconius; species Heliconius hermathena. The sequence goes on along the minus strand of JAAIXJ010000655.1, from coordinate 155,101 downwards.
ATTAAAAGCATCTATCGAGAAAAATCTCTCTCACTATTTTGTACATCATATTTATATCTGTGCAGCAACTTATAGAAAATATGGAAGAACTCTACTCTGTGTTCTCATCCAGAATGGATGACTTTGAGAAAAATTTAGTACAGTCTGGATCTGCATCGTTCATGATTGTTATTTTGCTGTCAAATAAATCAAAAATTAAGATTTTCTCTCAACACGAACTGAAATAACTAGTAGAACAAGGTTCTGTAGCGAAACCCACTGAAAGAAACTAAGCGAGGATCTTTGTTAATGTATTATAACTTCAATATGGCCGGCTAATAGGTCAATATAGACTTTTCATTACTAATTTCCAAAGCATTGTGTCATTTATATCGTATGTCTATTGTGTACATTTTTGTCTTGTTTCACGTTCCGGACATAAAATGTTAAGTTTGGTTTTATTTTTGTTTTTTTTTATGTAACTATTAATTCTGTTTTTTTAATTTTAAGTGTAGTGTAAAATTGTATTTAATTCAACTTGTATAGGTAAATTGCTTGTAAATTTTATTTAGTTTAGTTATATATTTATTTATTATATTATAAATATACATATTTTAATATATTCATTTATTTTGATATTTATATTATGTTAAATGAAAATGAATTCTTTTCTTGTTTTTCTAATATAATATTTATGATAGCGGTGATAGTAATAACAGTTTTGATTTAGAACCACATTATGACAAGTTGTCGAGAAATTTTGACAATAATTATTCTTCAACTCTCTTCCTGGGGCATTCTCTTTTCGCGATATTATTTTTGTATCTCATAAATTACGTCCTCCTAAGGTAAAATTCTTTTTCAGTGCAATTTTAGGAATATAGATCTTGAACGCTCAAAGGAGGGACATCGACTGCCCTCCATTATGTCATCAAATAATCTAGACACTATGGTACAATCTTTATCGGCTGAACTGATTAACATTTATGCCCCATGCCCCTATGAGATCAGTACGTATGAAACATGTGCCTGCTCCCTGGTCAACACAAGTCATCAAAAATATAATGGCTAAATGTGACAGTGCCAAGTTACAAATTACAAGACACAACAAAGAACAAGTTAAAAGACAAAAAAACTACTTCGTCATAAAATCTCACTGTCTATAAAAAACTGCAAAACATCTGCAACACATTGTGTAGGGATGCTCAGCTCCGCTATTTCCATGAGATCTCCGCTATTTAGAATCTTAGTGAAGGAGAAGTTTGGAGATTCTTAGAGTCGTTTGGTGTAGGCAAAAACACTGAAACTCATCAAGCCTCAGTGAACCTTCACACTCTTAATTATTTTTTTACAACCACACCATTTAATATAAATCCCCTAATAAAATCTGAAACATTATCACTGTTGTTACGTCTAGACTCCATTCATTTCAAGTAATATCTTTCTTTTACTATGGAAGAGTGCCAATCATTCCATTACCCGAAACCTCCAACCCATCCAATGTCGCTGATTACCGCCCTATATCTTCCATATTCTATCTAAGGTCCTTGAATATTTAGGCAATAAGCAACTGTACTTCTTTCTATCAACCAATTATCCACTGTATCCTTTCCAGTCCGGTTTCTGTCCCCTTTACATCACAGTTGGAGCACTGTTGTATAATGGAGGTCATTCGGTGTGTTATGGACAACACCAAGGTCACTGTTAAGGTACTGTTAGATGTCATCAGTGATTTTATGTCTGTTGACTTCGATATACTTCTTGGCACACTTCGACTATTTAACATTTCATCTGCAGCTATAAGCTGGTTTCGTTCTTACCTTCTCTCAACGTGTTAACTTCGACTTGGCTTGGCGTTCTTTCTCTTCTTCTTTTTTCTGTCTTTACTAATAATATTTCTAGAATCATTATTGCTCCTTTCCATCTGTATGCAGATGATTTACAACTTTACCGTTATAGTAACTTAAATGCATTGCCTGAAGCTATCGAATGTTTAAATAGTGATCTTTATGCGATTCGAACGTGGGCCGAATCTTTTGGCCTAATAATTAACCCAAAAACATCTCAAGAGTATTATCATATACAGTAATAGACTGAGAATAAAATTAATTGGGATTCTGTGCCAGCGAAACATCACGCTCTCAGGTGTGCCGGTTCCCTATTGTAAAGAAGTTTTAAGGAATTTCGATTTATTATAGATTGTGAATTTTCTTGGGCACCGCATATCAGCAAGCATCAGCAATTAGCAAGTGCATGTATTTTTTTTCCATTCCCTTAGGCGTCTCCAATACTTCTTTCCTCACAATATCAAAGTTGCTAGCGCAATGTCTTCTCCTTCCGATACTCGACTGAGCTGATATCTGTTATTTGGATGCGGCTAAAAAGCTACTTAATATCTCAATTTAGAGCTCAGCCTAAGTGGCTCCAAATCCGTCTTCGCCGTGATATGAACATCCTTATCTTACTTTTTAAATTCATTAACTAGAAGAATTTTTCTACATACCTACGCTGCCGCTCCAACGTTCTTCCTCCTCCCTGACGCTCTAGGCGGTCGTGTGTAGTTCGGGCGCTTGACATACCTATGAGCAACATCAGATTCTTGCAAAAATCCTTTTCCGTATATACAGCATCTCTTTCGAACCAACTTCCTAACTTTATCCAGTCCTTTAAATTTCCTTGTCCTTTGCTTGTCCTTTAAATCGCTATTGACAACAATTAATTTATATTTAAAGTTTAAAAATATTGCACTACATTTCATTTTTCTTTACTTTTATCTAAATATACGTATTTATATAATATATGTAAGTATATATGATTTTTTTATAGAATACATACATAGTGTGTATTATCTAGCTTATATATGTATAATTGTATATATGTATTTACATATGTGAATATCATGTTTTTCTATTATATTTTGTTTATTATTTTCTTTTATTGTTAATTGCACTATCTCCCCGCTGATTGATATATCTATTTACAATGCTTGACTGGTAGAAATTTCTTTTAAAAATAGGCCCACCTTTGTCAATTAACTTTTTTCATTTTATATTTCTGTATGTTTTATCTGTGTAACAAGGAATATATATAAATTGCGATATTAAACAACTTTATCATAATGAAGTTATGGAAATAACATAACATTATTCACACTGCCACAACATTTCTTAAGCATCTGACATATTACAAACAACTCTCAAACAAAATAAGCTTTTAAAAGTAAGCTTAAATATAAATGTGTGAATAGCAAAAGAAACATAAGTCTTTATACGGAAATTCCCGTAAAGTCAGTACTTCAAACGTAAAATCCGCTTAGCTCAAAACTTACGTACAAAGATTGCATATTGAAAGGTTCTATTTTTATTTTTAGATTTAAGTCTGAAAGTGCAATGGTTGTAAGTTCGATCTTCATTTCGATTTCCAAGTTCTGACAATACGAAGTAAGTTAAGACAAATTGCAAAGCTCTTAAAGATGTTAATAGTATATCTTAATTCTAATAATTCCCTTTATCTATCCTATTATTTGGAAGAAATGCGAAGCTAAAAAATATTCGTTTAAATTAGCATAGACAGAGGGCACCTAGTATCAAGACATGCCATTTTTCAAACATATCCAAAACATTACGTATTATTTTCTTATTATCAAATTGAGTAAATTAACATAATTCAGTCCCTTGTATAGGAATCGAAGCCACAATCGTCAAAACTGCAGTCAAATACTGGGTCTTTGTACCACGACTACCTTGTATATAGGTTAGTACCTATTCGATATAAAACTTCCAAACTTTGAACATATTAGGAATTGTACCTACGTCTTTTGGAATCCGTCCAAGCGCATTAGCCAAACAGACTGTATGTTTTCATTCTCTGTACGGAAATTCTTATACAGTCGTTACAACTTTTGCTGTTAGCGTCTGTATAGATAGGTAAATATTTATAAAGCTTTCCTTGCTAAACAAATACAATATTTCAAAAACTATTTTCTTCTGTTAAATCTATTTTCTTTTTTTTTTTCAGCTTCACATCTATCCCGCATGTGATAAGGTAGGCAGAGGGAACCTAATGTTAACACATTCTGCTGCGTTGAGTGTTAAATGGCCGAACTCAACGCCGCATTTTGCCTCGACACTGGCAAATAAAAACATTGGTTAAGAATAATTATTATATATTTTCACGTATAAACTTTACCCTATCTTAGATTCGAACTCCTTATCAATGCTACACACATTGCTTATTAATCAGACTAAGAAATCATCATTATCAACATAATTAATAAGATATATAATATGTTTACTACCGGCCCCGCGCAGCTTCGCCTGCTTGAACTATACGAATATTTATTTAAAAGTAATTACATTTGAAGATAGTTATTTTAGTATAATTATCTTGACTATTAGTTTTTCCTGCATAAATCGCGATCCCGAGTAAATTCTGAGATTAAAATTAGAATATAAATTGCTCTACAATCCCTTGTTTCTATGAGTGCTAGTGTTATAACAATCGGTTCGGCTGTTCCGGAGATTAGCCCTGACTAACTACAGATATTTTGAAATCACAGATAGACAGCAGGTTCACAGCAAAAGAAAATTCCGTAATACATTTTATTAGATAAAATGAGCTTCACGCTGTATTTACCTGCACACAGCAGGGTAAGCAGTAAGCTTTCCGCTGAATTCTGGAATTGAGGAAACGGGAATAAACATTAAATAAATATTTAATTTCCTCGAGTGGGGATCAAACCCACAACCAGTCGCTTTTACAGTCAGTCACATTTTATACCCCCGTGCCACGACTGGCCTCATTCCATAAGATATAATTTATTTTATGCAAAAGTACAATTCTATGTTGCAATTTAACGGAAAAACCGTAAAATTATGAAAAGCTTTCAGCTTAATAAGTTAAGGGTTGTTTCATAAGTATTAAGGAAGACTTTTTATGTATTTATAAAGTATATCAATTACGTTTTTTATAACATTTTTAAACATTTTTCGCAATTTGCAGGACAGGCAAGAGGAACCTTGTTACATTATTTTTAAAGGCAGGCTGAGGCTTTGTGTTAAGACACTCCGTTCTTAACGTTCCAGTCATTGGCAATACTCGAGGCAATGCGTGTTAAGTGACAGAACTCAGCGCCGCGCTTTACCTTGTTAGCAGAGCGAGGGAATCAAAATATCAAATAATTCATTTCCTTGAGTGGGAATCGTTTACAGTAACACGCTTGTTCCACTGCGCTTCTACTACTTTTTCTCCATTTTAAATAAATTTAAAGGATATTTCGTCTACGTCCAAATGGTCAATATAACCACCTGAGGCCTGGGAGAAAAAAATGTGGTCTCAAAAATTTTACAAAATCTAAATTAACAAAATACGCATTAAAATGACTGAAAAAAAAATGGTTGGAAAATGTCGTTTTTCTCTTTATTATTTATATAAGTCATTAGTTCCCGATGCCAACACTATTTTGAGTCACATATAAAGAAGACATTGAATTTGTAGGTAAAGTATTCTAAAATTAATAAAGTTTTAATAAAATATCTTTCTAGAACTATATTTAGATGTTTATCTGAAAATCTAATTTTAGACAATTTTATGCATTTCATTACTAATAATACGTACTCCAAAGAAGATTTCAACTCTCTCAAAGTCAATCTTAAATCCTTTCCATTTTTAAAAAAGTTATAACAGTATACCTTGCCTCATCTGTTTGTCCTAAAATATCATAATTTATTTACTCATATCATTTACAATCTTTGGTGTCAATTAAATTATATCTTGGCTGGAATTTTAACTTTGAAAAACGACTTAAATATATATATCTTGACTTAAATTTTGGCTTTGAAAAACGCCAGTTTCAATTGTTGTGTACTTGTGCTAACGGGGAAGATCTATTGTTTCATCTTGCTTAAGTTCTAACAGGCTATGTTAGCATTTTTGGACTAAAACTGGATCGAACTTCACGGACTTTAGATCTCCGTCTCAATCTACGACTCCATATGCCTGGACCGTCCTGGTGGTGATGCATCGTCCTGGTGATGATGAACGAACCCAAAGATCTTTCGACTCTTCTAATGTTTCAGTTATTTCTCATTTATGTAAATAAGCCTAATAAAATTATCATAAATATTTAAATAAACAAGTGGTATGCGAAACATATTTATGTCATATATTCCATTCATCTAGTAGCTGTGAACTCATGTAATACCTGTATGATATACAAAAAGGAAAAGCAGTTACTCATATGAATTTTAAGTGGTTAACGAATATAAAAAAAATATATGACAATACTAATTCACAATAAACGATTTATATATAAATTCCATTAAGGAATTTATTTAAAAACTAAATAAATCAGCTTCACGCTGTATCCCGCATAGTGCAGGGTAGTCAGAGGGAACCTAGTGTTAAGACACTCCGTTCCCCACTTTCTGTCGAATTCTGGAGGCATTGCGTATTGACTGGCAGAACTCAACGCCGCGCTTGTCCTCGACACCAGAGCGAAGAAATGGAAATATAAATTTAAGTGAATATTTCATCTCCTCTAGTGGGGATCAAACCCACAACCAGTCGGTTTTACAGTCACACTTTGTGCCCCTGCGCCACGACTGGGAATTTATTTGATTCAAATAAAAACAATAAAATTACTAACCACGTGTTAAGGACCGTGACGCCGACACGTCGTCGTTTAATCATAGCTTACAAAGGTGGGCAAATATTTAGTCAATCGAAGCATAGTAACAGTTTAGGCAATTTTCATTACATAGCGGTGTCAGTTTTTTTTTCCGTATTATAAATGACGCAAGGGCCCAATAAGTACAAATAATCCTAAGTATAGACATTGTGGGCTCGATTGCCACTAAAGACAATGAAGTATTTTAAATAATAAAGAAATCCTCGTTTTGATAACAATACAAAACGCGGCGTTAACTTCCAAGAAAATAGAAAAACAAAATAATTCATTCCTCCGAGTGGTAATTGAATCCTCAACCGTCGTATTTACAGTGGGACGCTGTGTCACTGCGCCATGGCGGCCTCATAATATATAAGTAAGTATATAACTATTTCTTCAACTTACCTATCATGAAAGTGCTTATTACTTGTTGCATACGAATCGAATATATAATTGAGCATGGGTGAGTCACTTTTTCCGCGTCTAGCTGATATTTTGCGATGTTTCGTCAAAGGCATGGTTACTGTGGACGACACTGTACTTCCCAGATACGTAGCTGACTCTGGCACTGTAACAAAAAATGGATTGATAAAAATTTACTTCTTAATATTTCATATTCCCATTTTTTTTAATTAAAATAAAATGAACTTCACGTTGTATCACGCATACATTAGAGTAGGCAAGGGGAACCTAGTATTAAGACACTCCGTTCCCCATTTTCAAGTGAATTCCGGTGGTATTGCTTGTTGAGTGGCGGAATTGAACGCCGCGCTTTGTCTCGACGCGATGGAATGTTGGATGGAAAAGGAATTTCTTCATTTCCCACACTTATTATTCTAACATGGAATAATGAAGTCGTAGATTTAGTTAGATTTAGATTCACTATTTGTTTCTTCTAACATTAAGGACAATAGTATATAATTAGTTTAGAATTGACTTTTGTAATCTTAAATTAATTAAATTTAGTTTATACGAAAATCGTAATTTTATAATCCTCCTACTGCAGCCCTTGTAACCTAGTGTCGAGATACTGCATTCCCCATTATTCGCCTAGTTCTATGGATATTGCGAGTTGACATCGGGCTCTGCCTTGTTACCAGAGAAAGGGAATGAAAATGTTAAAAAAATATTTTTTCTGATTGGAATTCAAACCCATAACCATCGCATTTACAGTCAATCGTTTGTGTTCGATATTAATAAAGTGGAGAACGGGATACCAACAGTATTCTCAGCTTTATTAATATCAATAATATCGATCGAATTTATTATTTTAACATTTAGATTTATCATAGCACTGTGACAGATATTTTACTTCAGATATGTAGCTGACTCTCACACTGTAACAATATAGGGTTTTGCTCCATTCTACTTCTATAGAGACAAGGGTTCATTTTCATTGAAATTTTAATTTTGAAATTTAAGTTCATTAACGTTTAGTTGAAAATGTTGCATGTTGAGAGTTTAAGTAAAATGTTTTTGGACGTTGTGGACTTTTCTTAGTAAATGGAATGACATCTCACATTATAATTAGTATAAGCAAATAAGTTAATATTAATATTTATTAAGAAAACATATAAAAAAATTAACCTTGCGGGATTTCAACCCGCCTCTTTGGAAACCGTCTAAGCGCTCTGACCAATTAAGTCATATATAATTTCTCATCGATCGATCGATCTTATACGCTTGTTACAACTTATTTATGTTGTTAGCATCTCTGTAGGGACATTTTTACAAATTTCCCCTACCCAAAGATAATTATTTAATTTATGTACAGGCTAGAGGCTAGTCGAGAACATTCGTGGCGCAAGGGCACAAGCGTGTCATTGTAAACACGCCTAGTTGTGGGTTCGATTTCCATTCGAAGAGATGAAATATTTATTTATATTTTCAATTCCTCGCCCTGGTAAAGTGGCAAAGAGCAGATGGAAAACGAACGACAAATAACGCGAAGTGACATACAGAAAACAAAAGTTTTTGCTCTCAAAAAAAAAAAATATTATATATAATATAATTTCAGGGATATTAAAATTTTGCATCCAAAAGATTTAATATTCATTATATCTTTTTATTATGTAAGTTGTATATTTTTATTCAAATAAAGTTAATCCCTTATAAAACGAAGCTTATGCCGTATTAAATTACACATCCGCAAGTACTTAGAAGTGTTCTACTTAACAAAGCTGAACGTTCTTATTATACCACTATGGAATTTTGATACTGCTACTAAGATTCAGTAGTAAAACATTTAAAGAACTTCCCTTATCTCGTGTGAAATTAAAAATATAAATTAAAGATTTTTATTATGTAATTTAAGACAAATCGCGACGTTGATTTCCACCATCCAACGTGTTTCGAAAATTCGGTCGGCTAGTAGGGAAGGTCTTAATACTAGATTTTTAAATCTGTAGAGACTTGATTGGTTGAATTTTAAAATAAATCAGCTTCACGTTGTATCCCGCACACAGCAGGGTATACAGAGAGAACCTAGTGTTAAGACACACCGTTCTCCACTTTATGCCAGGTTCTGGAGGCATTGCGTGTTGAGTCGCGGAACTCAACGCCGCGCTTTGCCTCGACACCAGAGCGAAGAAATGAAAATATAAGCAATACCTCCAGAACTCGGCGGGAAGTCTTAACACTAGGTTCCTTCTGCCTACCCTGCTATGTACGGGATACAGCGTGAAGCTGATTACAACTGTTATTTACCAAGCAAGTTACTAAAACATATCAAAATTCTGCTCTAACCTGTGACATGTATGTGGGGGGTGACCGCCCTCGAGAACAGTGTCATCAGTAACACGATGCGGTGCATGCCGCTGCATCCTACCCGCTCAGCAGGCACTCTGGAATAAAAGAAAATATGAAATAAAAGTTTTTTTCTTAATTTATTAATAAAAACTAGCGACCCGCTCGCAGCTTCGCCCGCTTAAGCCACAGAATTATTTACTTAATACACTGAATTATGTTCATGTTTTAATATACCTATAATGTATGTTTGCAACGCACTTAAGATTTTTAATGTGAAAATTATTAAAATCTTAGGTCGCATTTCCGTACCTCCCATAAGAATCTTCAATTGAATGTTTGAAATAAAAATATAACTTATCAAATTCAAATAATTTCCTTTTATATCTATAGATGATACAGTGCCATCTAGCGGAAGCTTGCAATATTAAACATTAAATTTTTAATACTGTATAATGAAATACAAATTGTAAAGACAAAATATTTTTACTGTTATATGTATATAAACATGACGTATATATATGATATATATATATATACATGATATATATGTATGATATATATATTATCATATACTTTAAGTTCATTCAAATGACGATAACTTTTTTTTAATGAACCGATTTTGATAAACTAAGCTTTAGGAGTTAAGTTGAGTTAAAACAAAGCAATTGGTGAAATTTTCAAGTAAATCGGTTTAGTACTTTCAGAGAAAAATGTGGACATACATATCGACAGACAGATAAGAAATTAAAAAAAAAGTATTTTTGCTTTCTATTATTCTTTTTAAGTGTCCCTCTATGATTAGTTATTATTTTCACGCTATATTCTGCATATAGTAAGATAGACAGAGGAAATCTGGGAACTTAATATGAATACTTATTTAGAAAACGTATAAAAATTTTGAACGCAGCGGGACTCGAACCCGCGCCTCCTGGAAACCGACCAGTATTTTTCTTTCCTAAGTGTGGAATAACACTTTAAAAATGTTTAAAAACTTAATATGAAGTTCCCATTAAGGCACTTCTGTTCCCTATTTTTCGTTGAATTTACGAGGCATTGCGTGTTGAGTGTGAGAAGTTTGTAACCACCAGAGCGAAACAACGAAAATAGTAAATATTTTCTTTGACAGATAAGAAAACTAGTTTTATGCCACTATTCTCCCAACAAATGCGTCCTAATGTGGTTATTATAAGCAATATAGATTATCAGATAGTGAAAATTAAATAATTTAGGCAATATTTATAACCATTTTCCTGTATCTAAAACGATTGTATTTATAGTTAGCCAAATATATTATGTAAATTTTAACAAATCAATTAACTCAGTAATTTTAAATCATATCTTTTATATCAGGTTCCCAGTAGGTTCCTATATGAGGGATACAGTGTATTTTAAAACTTACGTAATCTATTCCCAAAAGTGGAACGCAAATCCACAACCTTTGCCGATTTACGATCAGCTGTGCCACTACGCTACGACAACCTCAAAACATTATTTAATATTTGTTCTACACAAGAAGCAAATATTCACAACAATTTCCACTACTACTTCCTTTTAGCCCATATATACCGTAGAGGTACATATAAATGAACTTTTCGAAGAGAAAAGGAAAAAGTTTTTGCTAACCGTTCTGTAGACTTAAAGTTTCGTGAGTGCTGTGAATGTGGAGCAATAAGGTTACGAGTAGTTTCCCTAAGGGTCGAAAATATATTAACGTGTATAGCGTATTGAGGCACAGTAGTCAAATATTTAATTGCAAAGACAATGATTGTGGGTTCGATCCTGGCACCATACTAGATTTTGATTTTCTCTTTCTATTTCAGTGTGTTTTAACAGATTAATAGAAAAATTGCCAAGAAATGAGTCTGACATGACATGACATCCTTACTCCGGACATTCTTTAAGAACATTTAAGAGTTCTGTTTTTGATCATATAGGTGTCTATGACAACTTGAGCTATATGATCAAAAAAATCAGCTTCACGCTGTATCCTGATACAGCAATGACAACAATTCACTTTACGCCGAGTTTTTGCTGTGTTGAGTGGCGGAAATCAACGCCTGGCATTTACCTTTTTGCCAGAGCGAAGAATAAAAATAATTATACAGAGTAATTCATTCCCTCGAGCCCCCGCTCGAAACCACAACCGTCGCGTTACAGTCACAACCTCGTGCCCCTGCGCCACGACGATTATCTGAATAGCTTTCTTGTTCGTGTTCAAATTTATTCAGTATTCTATAGTAAGGGGCGTTAAGTGTAAATTTTTTTAAGCCTTACATTACATAACATAGTGAATAAGATGTGTATTGATTATTTGTATATAGAAAAATATCTTCTCCAAAATCAGAAAATAGTATAAATTGAACATGCCACAATAGATCAGATATCAGCTTCACGCTGTATCCCACACACAGTAGGGTAGGCAGAGGGAACCTAGTGTTAACACACTCCATTTCCCACTTTTACTTTGGTATTGCGTGTTAAGTGGCGGAACTCAACGCCACGATTTAGCTCGACACCAGAGCGAAAAATGAAAATATAAATTTAAATAAATATTTAATTTCCTCAAGTGGGGATCGAACCCACAACCAGTCGATTTTGCAGTCACACTCTGTGCCACGACTTAGAGAGAGAGTTAGTAATATACTTATTTATAATTGATTAGGTTATACAGTGCTCAAATATAAGATGGGTCCTGTCCAGATGCTTATCTTTATTAGAGGCCAGCTAAGCAGTCGGTCCTAGATGTCAATCTAAGAACTGACAGTTATTACGGTTCCGAGTCCCAGCTTGTATAATTTTGACAACTGATCCAGCAATAAAGCTTTACCGACTTACAAAATAAATTATAGTTTGTTACAATCGTAGCCCGTAACTATAATATATAGCAAATTACATGAATATAAAAACCTCGTTATATATTGAAATTTCGTATATTTTAACAATTTATTAAGATTTTTTTTTTCACATGTAAAATCTATTAAATAATAAAATCTCTTGCCAAATTAGCTCATTTTTAGGAATATTTTTAGTGTACAGGAAATTTGTATGTGTAAATTATATTCGAAAACGGGCAACATTTTTTTAATTACGTTTTATTTAATTTCACGATAAATTACGCATATTGCAAGAGAGGCAAAGAGAACTTGGTGTTAAAACTCTCTATTCCCCACTCACCGCCTAATTTTCAACATATTGAACGTTGTAGCGGAACTACCTCCAAGTACCAAAGTACCTAAAAAGGAGAAAATGGAACCGCTATGTAACACGCGATGTCTTAAATTCGAGAGGAAATAAAATCAAGTTACATAATAACAATCAACTATATACCTACACCTAAATAGTTTATTGAAGATACAAATAAAATTACATAAGTTTACATTAAATTTTTAAATTTTTATGTAAAAATAAGTATATATCATACTTATTTCGAAAACGTATAAAAATTTTTGAACGTAGCGGGACTCGAACCTGCGCCTCCTGGAAACCGACCAGGCGCTCTGACCACTAAGCCATACGTTTTCGCCAAGCTACGTCGAAATTTTTATATGCTTGTTACAACTTATTTATGTTGTTAGCATCTCTGTAGGGAGATTTTTACAAATTTCCGCTACCCAAAGATAATTACTAAGAATTATCGTTTGGCAAGAGAGAAACTATTTTTTAAATATTTTTAAACATTTTTAAAGTGTTATTCCACACTTAGGAAAGAAAAATACTTATTTAGAAAACGTATAAAAATTTGAACGTAGCGGGACTCGAACCCGCGCCTCCTGGAAACCAACCAGGCGCTCTGACCACTAAGCCATACGTTCTCGCCAAGCTACGTCGAAATTTTTATACGCTTGTTACAACTTATTTATGTTGTTAGTATTTTTCTTTCCTAAGTGTTATTCCACACTTTAAAAATGTGTAAAAAGCATATATCATGTTATTGTATGTTCAAATCGCACTCTGCTTAGAGTTAAACTTAAACACTTACGCCCAATATAATTAACCTATCTCCAACGTCAATCTTAGATTGTTTCATATATCTGTCCAATCTAGAGATTAGATAGATATATGAAACAATCTAAGATTGACGTTGGAGATAGGTTATAAATATTGGGCGTTAGGGTGTATCTTTTTATAAATTGGAAGAAAAGGGGAACGGAAAATGGGATAATTAACAGTGAATGTAGGCTTTTTTGCTACGTATACGTATACGGTAGATGGTATTAAGATACGTTAATAAATTTAAATTATGTTACCAGCAATAAACAAAAAAATTCAACACAAAAGATTACAATTCCGAACATTTTCGCCGAAAAGGCACGTACGAACAAGAGTTATTGATATCACAACGTAAGCCTTTCAATAAACGATGTTTATTCAAATTAAATTAAAAATTTAAAGTCGTGTCTTGTTATAATGTTCAAAATAACTTTTATATAATAGTGAGGCCAGTCGTGGCGCAGCGGCACGAGGTGTGACTGTAAAACCGACTGGTTGTGGGTTCGATCCCCACTCGAGGAGATGAAATATTTACTTAAATTTATATTTCCATTCCTTCGCTCTGGTGTCGAGGTTAAGCACGGCGTTGAGTTCTGCCACACGCAATGCCTCCAGAATTCGGCAGAAAGTGGGGAACGGAGTGTCTTAATATTATACTAGGTTCCCTCTGCCTACCCTGCTGTGTGCCGGATACAGCGTGAAGCTGAAGATAATAGTTTATCTAACGTAAAATATATTATCTCGTGACATTTTTTATATGTTAGCTAAAAGCTTAATATATGAATTACCTTGCAATGTGTAATAAATTGAATGAAATAAGATAAATAAATCAGCTTCACGCTGTATCCGGCACACAGCAAGATAGGCAGTGAGAACCTACTATTAAGACACTCCATTTCCCATTTTCCCCCATATTCTGGAGGCATTGGGTGTGGAGTGTCATAACACAAAACCACATTTTTGCCTCGAAACCAGAGTAAATAAATAAAAATATTAAATTTCGACCATTTTTTTCTCTTTTTATTAATATACACGAAAACCGCAAAAAAAAGCTTATTCAGGCCGCTGGTCAGTCTGCTCCCGTACACGAGATAACTTATAGAAAAATTCTAAAGGACAGGCCCTTGAGACCAGTCGTGGTGCAGGGGCACAGAGTGTGACTGTAAAATCGACTGGTTGTGGTTTCGATCCCCATTTGAGGAGATGAAATATTTACTTATTATACATTTATATTTTCACTTCTTCGCTCTGGTATCGAGGTAAAACGCGGCGTTGAGTTCCGCGACTCAACACGCAATGCCTCTAGAACTCGGCGGAAAATGGGCAACGGTGTGTCTTAACACTAGATTCCCTCTGCCTATTTTGAGTATTTTTTTAGCTTTACGGCAGGACGTGAAGCTAAAAAAAATCCTTAAGATAACCTAAATAAAAGCACGTTCTTCATCAAAGGCACGTTGTATTATTTTGACTAACTAAATCATCTAAAAAAGAAATCAGCTTGATGCTGTATGCAGCACTCAGTAGGGTAAGCAAAGGAAATTTTTCCGAATTCTAAAATATTATATATACTTCATAGATATTAATATCAATAAATTCAAATGAATTTCAGTATTGTTATCAAACAATAGATTGAATACCGATTATTATTTGAATGGCCGACATTAAAGTGAAAAATTATTATATTTACAGTTAACAAATGAAGAGATAAAATGTTTTTTTTTTAGCTTTTCATTATTAATTATTACATCTTTTGTAATAATTATGATATTGTAGTAATAATGATAAAAGCTAGTCAACATATTAATTAATTCAGCCATCTTTTTGTATTATTATTTTATTTTTTTTTATCAGCTTTACGCTGCATCCCACACACGGCAGTGTTGACAGAGGGAACATAGTGTTAAGAACGAGAGAGAGAACGGAGTGCGTTCTCATTGCGTGTTGAGTGGTGGAACTCAACGCCACGCTTTGCTTCGAAACCAGAGTGAAGAAAGGGAACTATAAATTGAAATAAATATTTCATCTCCTCGAGTGGAGATCGGAACTACAACTAGTCGATTTTACAGTCACACTTTGTGCCCCTGCGCCACGACTGGCCTTATATACTGACTGACTGACTGGACTGGTATTTTTGTATTACTTATCTTTAAACTATTTTAACGACGATAACAAGGCAGGGCTGGCCGCCCTCGTGTCTCAAGTTTTGGATTTAATTCTAACTTTATTAAATAGTTTAAATTTATAACTTTGCTACTCGTCACCATCATTCGTCATCCATAATCCGTAATCATTCGTCATTCATCACCGTTTTGCGTGGTTGTTAGTTGCAATTAATAAAAATAAAATCAGCTTCACGCTGTATCCCGCACACAGCAGGGTAGGCAGAGGGCACCTAGTATAATATTAAGACACTCCGTTCCCCACTTTCTGCCGAATTCTGGAGGCATTGCGTGTTGAATGGCAGAACTCAACGCCGCGCTCAACCTCGACACCAGAGCGAAGAAATGGAAATATAAATTTAAGTAAATATTTCATCTCCTCGAGTGGGGATCGAATCCACAACCAGTCAGTTTTACAGTCACACCTCGTGCCGCTACGCCACGACTGGCCTCATATACGTTTCTAAATATTATAATATAATAATTTTAACCAGAGTTTTAACCTACAACCATTTTAATTATAGTAGTATTAGTAAGTAGTAATTATATAAGAAATTACTATTGAATTTTTCTAAAATATATTGAAAATTGATTATGTTATTGAAAATTGTTTAAATTTGTGACTATGTTATTGAAAATTAGTTATGTTATTGAAAATTGATTATGGCAGAACTCAACGCCGCGCTTAACCTCGACACCAGAGCGAAGAAATGGAAATATAAATTTAAGTAAATATTTCATCTCCTCGAGTGGGGATCGAACCCACAACCAGTTTTACAGTCACACCTCGTGCCGCTGTGCCACGACTGGCCCTACCTATATGGACGTAGGTCCTATAGGACCTACGTCCTATCCCCAGTCGAGAAAATGAATTATTATTTCTTAATATTTTCATTTCTTCACTCTGACACCAAGGCATAAAGCCTAGCGTTGAGTTCCGCCACGCAATGTTTTAATAAATTCGGCAGAAGGTGGTGGACGGAGTGTCTTAACACTAGGTTACTTATGCCTATCCATACGAGTAGGCAGAAGCAACCTAGTATATAATATTATATAATAGTTTAATAACTGTATAGTTATTATATCATTTTTAGTAAAAAGGATTTGGTAAAAGGCTAAAACTTCATACGAATCTTTGTTTATAGATTTTAAGAGCGAGTCGAGTATATTTACTTTTCCAATATTGAATTGAATAAGAACTAATATTGGTTGATGAAAGCTGAAATAACAATTGATATTTTAGAAGCATTTAACAGAAAGATTCAGCGCTATTGAAAACCTTTTAAAGTAATTACATAATCAATTTTCAATATATTTTAGAAAAATTCATTAGTAATTTCTTATATAATTACTACTTACTAATACTACTATAATTAAGATGGTTGTAGGTTGAAACTCTGGTTAAAATTATTATATTATAATATTTAGAAACGTATATGAGGCCAGTCGTGGTGCAGCGGCACTAGGTGTGACTGTAAAACCGACTGGTTGTGGGTTCGATCCCCACTCGAGGAGATGAAATATTAACTTTAATTTATATTTTCATTTCTTCGCTCTGGTGTCGAGGTTAAGCGCGGCGTTGAGTTCTGCCACTCAACACGCAATGCCTCCAGAATTCGGCAGAAAGTGGGGAACTGAGTGTCTTAACACTAGGTTCCCTCTGCCTACCCTGCTGTGTGCGGGATACAGCGTGAAGCTGATTTAATTTAGAAACGTATAATAAAATGAATGTAATGGAGCTCGAACTTCGAACTTTGATATTTTATTAACTTTGGGAAATTATTAAGTTTTTGCTATTTGAGAAAATAATTTTCTAATGATTCAGCAAGATTTCCAGACTTCCAGATTAAAAGAGTTCCAGATTAAAAGAGTTTATTCTAAAACAGGTATTTTTAGAACTTTTCCCTACAAATTAATTGAAGTTGTATCAAAGAATCCTAAAAATACACAAATGAATTACCAACAACCATTACGTATTTAGGGAATCGGAAAAAAACGACAGTTGTTACACAATGGAGCAATATGTAACATTTTCCTTTTAACATTTCCTTCCTTCCATTTGCTTGGAACATTAGCTTCCGTATACGTAATGTAATTCTTCTTGAAAAGAATAATACGCGTCGACATCTATCTAACTTAGTGGTTGAAGATGAATATTATAGGAAACGTATTAAAGTCGAGTCCTTTGTGGTACAGGAGCAGAAGCGCGCGAGTGTAACTGCGAATGTTGTAGGTTCGATTCTTACTCGAGGAAATGTAATATTAAAGATTTTCTTTACGTCGATCTGGTAACAAGGCAAAGCGCAATGTTAAGTTCCGCCACTCACTGCCAATTTCCAGAATTTGGGAGAACGGAACGGGACGGGAAGTGTCTTAATGGGAACGGAGTTACTACATTCCGAATGCAGTCTAAAAAAAAGATTTTTAATGTCCGCTGCATGCATTAGTAAACTGTATTATAACATTTTATTTATTTAAAAAATCAATTTTTTAACAAATAATATTAAAATATGATGAAAGAAAATATATGTTCATACTTTTTTAAAGTACAATAGAGACCTTTTATAAGAATTGTAGAACGCCGCGCAGCAAAAAATGCGTCATGAAGAATTCCACTGATAAAATGCAAACGAGAATTCGAAAATACGCTGGACTGGTATTTAGACGGAGTTAAAATTTAATTCTAATATAAAAGAGTTATTTATTTGAAACTTTAAAGATCCGTCGAGGCGCAGTGCGGAATTTTTTAGTAGACACACATTTTTTATTAGCTTCACGCTGTATCCCGCACATAGCAGTGTATGGATAGGGGATCTGGGAACCTTGTAAAGACCCAGTTTTCGCCGAACCATGGTTTCTAATTGTGGATCAGTAACTAGTATATTTATATTCGTTACTTCAGGCATTAAAATGCTGCTTGAAACTACCTTAGTCTTTAGAAGTCCAGTTCACAATTCACTCGAGTTGTTAGCTTTATTATACTTATATAAATTTTAGTTTTTAAATTATAACAATAATTGAAACTAAGTGTAATACTAATTATTCGTTTTTAAAATTATGAGATAATTTTAAATTGTGGTGAGTGGCGGAACTTAACACCACACTTTGTCATGAGACCAGAGCGAAAATATTAAATAATCCATTCTCCTGAGGCTAAATCGAACCCAAAACTGTTGCGTTTAAAGTAAGGCCACGATGGCCTCACGGACTCTGTTAGGTGCATATAAATAGACGCAAAAAGAAGAATCGTAATGTGATAACAAAATTTAATCCACTTTCAATCTCCATCCATTATACTACATTAACCATACTATATTTTTACACTTTTTATGCACTTTTTGGGATAAATGGATGGGATAAGTAAATAATCTGTGCTTCTTTTACCTACCTACCTTTTCGTAATGTAACAAAAATATACTTCTAAAAATCAGTTAAGGCCACCATCATTTTCAGGTATTAATATCATATAGGATAATATGCTGGCGGTACAAAAAACTACCTAAGAGGTAGCGTTAGCAACGTAGTTAAAGAAGAAACATTGTATACTGAGTGGCGGAAATTAATACTGAAATAAAGTACACAAATTAAATTATATTAACTAATAGTCATCATATGTAGAAGGAGTATTTTACTCTGCCACTAACTAAAAATAAATTATTATATAAAGAAAACTTATAGCACTGAACATAAATATATCTTCCTAATATTACAAATGTTTGTGAGAATGGACATTTTTTTTCCATTTTCATGCTAAAATTATTGAACAAGTTTAGGTGAAACTTTACAGTAATGTGTTTATACATCAAAGTAACAAATAGTTCTTTATTTTGTGCATTTTCTCAGCTTCACGCCGTATCCCGCATGGAGTAGAGTAAACAAAGGAAGCCTAATGTTAAGACCCTCCGGTACCCACTTTCCGCTGGATTCTGAATCTTTTGCAAGTGGAGTGGCAGAATTCAAAACTGCGCTTTAGCCTCGACACCAGAGCGAAGAAATGAAACTATTGAATATTTCAACAACATTACAATTTACGTAATAGTCTTGTATAATATCGTTATAATATAACAAAAAAAAAGCCGGCGAAGCCGCGGTTTGGTCCCTAGTATTTCAATATTTCCCAAACCAACATTTCCGGTAGCCGTAACAAAAATAAAATACAAAAATAACGAACTCGCATACCGTATAAGGGTGTGATATGTAATTTTCTAATTGGCTGTCTATTTAAAGGTATTACTTGTGTAATTGTCACATTTAGTCACGGAGGCGGGCGCGGTCTTGCTATTAGTGTAATGCGTTTTTTGTTGCCTAAAGGCCATTTAAGGTGTAAGTAATAAAGGTGGATACGTATATAGGGATATAATGAGGCCATCGTGGCGTAGTGAGACAGTATGTCAGACACAACGTGGTGGTTAAGCGCTTAATTCAACTCGGAGGAATGACTGTAGAATAGTTAGTATATTTTATTGTACACAAATAAGTAAAAAACAATACAAATAATACGGAGAACAAATAAATACGCAAGGCTAGTTGTGGCGCAGGGTCACTAGTGTGCAAATGTAAACTCCAAAATTCAACGGAAAATGGGAAACAGAAGTGCGTTCTGGGAACAGAGTCTTAAGCGAAGATTCTTAGGTTACCTCTGCCTATCCTGTTATAAGCGGGATACAATGCGATGATTGAGCTTCCTAAAGTTTTTCCGATTTAACAACATTGCTGGTGAACATTAATAGTCTTGAGTATTAATTTTTTTTTAGTTATTTTAACACAAATTCTGTAGCATTTATATACATTATTGTTAGCAATTGAGTTTAAAGTTTTTATCTATTATTGTAACAGAATAATAGTCTCATGCTCTTCCAACTGAGCTATCTGGATAGGAGGGTCCAAGATGGAAAGTTTGCCCGCAGCGACCCCTGCCAGCCCTTATGAGGGCTTCAACTTTCCATCCGCCCCGTGCACCTCAAGAGAGCGCACTTATAAGGCATCCCTCCAAGGCGACGCACACATAGTGAGTCCTCGCTGGTGTGTCAAGTGGCGACGAATGTGGCGTTGGGGACCGCCACACACCATGTCCAAAACGGCAAGAGGTGGAGGACGGGGCTATAAATAGCTATGTGGGGATAAGAGACGAGATATAAGAAAATATCAACAAATTATTAGATGTAATGGATGATAGAGATTTGGATAATGGCACAACCGATTTACTGGGCATTCGGGTCGCTTCCTGGACTAGAGAGGGAGCCGGGCTAGCCGGGTGTATGTGTGTTATTGTCCTCTCGATTGATTAGTGCAGCGGTTGAATACAAGGCGATCAACCTTGGGTTCGCTTCATGCTGGAGATAACAAGAGTTTTCTTGCTAGCGGTGTATGCATCAGTACTCTCAGTTCCAATAAGCGAACTCGAGGAGTTTTGGGAGTGTCAGGGACGTTTTAAGTAGCGTTAGAGAGAATGAAAAAGTAATAATATGTGGTGATTAGAACGGATGGCTCTGAACTGCACGAAGCGGTTACGAGGGAGTGCTAGGTCAGTATGGTGACAGAATAAATGAGGCGGGAAACCTTATATTGGAAATTTGTTTATGGCAAGCACGATGTTTGACCACAAACAAATTCACATGTATACATGGGGGCGAGCGGAAGGGAAAAGTATGATTGATTTATACCTAGTGGATTAGCGTATTCAAAGCCTAGTTATGGACACGCGAGTGCTTAGGGGTTCTGAGCTGAAAACAGACCACTATCTAGTACATGCTAGAATAAGGTTCTGTTCGCAAGTTGGCGCATCCCATAAAAAACTGGAAATTTTAAGAGCCACCAATAAGAGAGGAATATTAAGAAACAGTTTCCAAGAAGCTAGACAGCAGCGATTCTGAAAATGGAAATATTGAAGTATATTCGCAGAACCGTAGGGATTGTATGAAGGAAGCAGGAACAGTGGTATATGGTTAGGAATCGTAATTAAACACTTGATTGCTGGATACTTTATTATAATCATTATAATGCTATTTAAATGATAGCTTAAATATATACTATAACTACACATACTTAAGATACGAGTATACCACTACAGGGGTATATGGTAAAGGGAAAAGAGGCTTTAGTAAAAAGCGCAACGGATGGTGGGATGATGAAGTGCAAGTGATGTAGAAAGAAAGAAGAAAGCATGGCAGAAGTTGAAAACGCAATAAGAAGTCTGAAATGTGGTAAAGCAGCGGGAGCAGATGAAGTTACTGCAGAGATGATCAAATATGGTGGGCCACGCGTCTTGGATTTGTTCTGGTTTTTGTGCTGGAAATCAGGGAGGTCCGAGATGATTGGCGAGGTGCAGTCATCGTGCCTTTGTATATTTAGCAAAATACGACAGTACAAAGGATTTCAAACAAAGTAGCGAGCAACCACTAGTATATAATACAATATATTCACCCCCAAACAAATCAACATACTCAAACACGGTTGAACGAATCTTTTGATTAAGGCTTCGCCTATAATGGAACTTAAATTATAGAATATTATATTAGTGTGTATCTGTTTGTCGTAGGCGAAAACACGGCAAGACGAAAATTGAATTTGGTAAGATTGTGGAATAACTCAAACTGTCAATATTGCCTATAACAAGAGGTTACTACATGATTTTAATTTAATATTCTGGTACATGAATTATTATGATTAAATTTAGTAGTTAGTTATACGTTTAGTTAAAAAATAAATAAATAAATCAGCTTCACGCTGTATCCCGCACACAGCAGGGTAGGCAGAGGGAACCTAGTGTTAAGACACTCCGTTCCCCACTTTCTGCCGAATTCTGGAGGCATTGCGTGGTGAGTGGCAGAACTCAACGCCGCGCTTAACCTCGACACCAGAGCGAAGAAATGGAAATATAAATTTAAGTAAATATTTCATCTCCTCGAGTGGGGATCGAACCCACAACCAGTCGGTTTCAGTCACACCTCGTGCCGCTGCGCCACGACTGGCCTCAACGTTACGTATACGTTTAGTTCTATAGTAGATAACGATAAACAAAATAAACAAAACATAAGGCTAGATTATTGTTGATTCAAAATGAATATATTATTAATACCTATAGAATTTTCAGATGTGTAGTAATATATTTATATAATAAGAGAGCTTCACCCTCTGCTCGCTTTACACACCAACCTCGGACTTTTAATCATCTAAAAATAGTAAAAAATATTTTTAAAAACAAGTTTTTATTTAAATATCCTAAAACGAAAAAATACATTTTGATGTAGTAAAATCCTCAAATTATTAAATCCTCATTATGTAGCATTTTATCACAATTTAATTAGATTTTTTATTTATAATATTTATTAATTATTTTATTTACACAGCTATTACATAGAGTAACATTATAAACATTCAAAGAGAGGAGAATAAAAAGTCACAAACAGTATAAAACAATTTTTTTTGTTAGAAAATTGCTCGGATATCTCACTAAGATTCCCTTTCCAATGATTGCTGTACATAAATAATAAGAATGTAAATAAATAATAAAATTGTTTGCGACTAGTTTTCATATCATATTAAATAGTACAAAATGATGAGATTGGACTATATCAACATTTATTTTTTTTAAATAAAATCAGCTTCACGCTGTATCTCGCACGCAGCAGGTAGAGAGAACTTAGTGTTAAGACTCCGTTCCCTACTTTCTGCCGAATTCGGAGGCATTGCGTGTTGAGTGGCAGAACTCAACGCCGCGCTTTGCCTCGACACCAGATCGTAGAAATGTAAATATAAATTTAAGTAAATATTTCATCTCTCTCGAGTGGGGATCGAACCCACAACCAGTCGGTTTTACAGTCACACTTTATGCCCCTGCTTTAAATAAAAGTTTGTTTTTAAAAACATAATTTTACTATTTTTTTTTTATTATTATTTTTGGTCGTTTTATTGTTAGCCATACTTCTATATTGCATGGTCACTTGACGGTTAATAAATGACAGTCCAATTGTTCGATCGACAAACCCTCCAACGATTTTACTCTACTTAATGCTCTATAGACTTGGCCAGCAGCGAAAACTTTGGACCCTAAATGCACGAGAGCATGGTCTACGGTACTTCCTTGTATTTTATGAACAGTGCTAAACCAGCATAAAATTATTGATAATCATTTAGCTGTGCCACGCCTACATTGCGCTGGAAATTGCACTAATTTGGGCTGAAAACGTGAACTCCATTTTACCCGAAGTCTATATAGACGGACAGTATATTCGTTTAGTATATTTGTACCCTCTAGAAGCAAGGCTATTTAATTAGATTTATTTCTGTTAGATGTCCAATGGCACCATTCAACATGACTTTGGTCACAACAAATATTTCAGCTTACTTGTACCTGACGAAACACAGTATCGGGTTTGATTTTGGAGTTCCTGTCCTCCTCCTGTCTTCTAGACGGATTGCAAGCCAGTGCTGTTGACACTTATCTCACCAAAACACACAAGTCAAGGTGTATACAAACTTAATTTTAGTATAAAGCTATATGACACTAATATTGTTATGGGTTTGATTTATACCAATACTGTTGACGCCCATTTATCCAAAATACACAAGGCAGTGTGTGCATAAACTCAATTACAGTATAAAGCAATGATACAACATACGCTATATACTATTGGGAACATCGTCACGGTTGACTTTGATATTGAGTGTAATAGTTGAACGCATGTACACAATTGCATGTTTATGCTGTCCATCGTCGAGGCTACACTCGATAGATCTCTATCGAGTGTAGGCATTCATAGGTGTCTGATCAGGCCATGCTTATCATATTATTTGCTGCTTATCATATTATATTATATTAATAGACTGAGCAGAGGCGCTTCTAATTTAGCTTGCAATATTTGGCCTAAACAAACTTACTTCCTTCCAAACATTGCAAGTTAAATAAAACATTGTAAATATAACATCATTTCATAAATCTATTATTATTGTTTAGGGTATAAAACTTCATGATTAATTTGACATGTAAAATATAGTATATGAAGATGTTCGGTTGTTAAAGTAAATAAAAAAAAAATCAGCTTTACGCTGTATCCCGCACACAGCAAGGTAGGCAGAGGAAACCTAGTATTAAGACACTCCGTTCCCCACTTTCTGCCGGATTCTGGAGGCATTGCATGTTGAGTGTCAGAACTCAACGCTGCGCTTTTGCCTCGACACCAGAGCGAAGAAATGGAAATATAAATTTAAGTAAATATTTCATCTCCTCGAGTGGGGATCGAACCCACAACCAGTCGGTTTTACAGTCACACTTTGTGCCGCTGCGCCACGACTGGCCTCGTTAAAGTATTTGTAAAGTAAATTCACGCTCAAATTTGAAAATAGGATAACGCATGAACATCGTTACAAGCGTATCATATACTTAGAAAAAATGTCTCGAAAGATATTTTTATATAATATAAAGACATTTGAATGATTAAGTACGTGAAAAATATCTTTCTTTCATTTTTAATCCACTCTACCTAGTTACAAAAGAAAAAAAACACATAGTCGTCTCAAAGCTAATAATGTTTTTTTTGTTTCGTGTTTCACATTATGTAGCTCGGGAGGTAAAGAGAAGCTAGTGTTAAAACACTCCATTCCCCGGTGCGCGCAATTTTGAGATATTGCTTATTGAGTTGCGGCACTCAACACATCGATGTCTTCTAACCAGAGCAAGGAAACGAAAATAATCCATTACCTCGAGTGGTAATCGAAACCACAATCCTCACGTTTACAGTCAGTGAATGTCACATTCCGTAACAAAATAAATAAAATAAATCACAGCGGCCTCAATATATTCTTATACATTTTTTACAATACTCTACATAGACATTAAATAAATAATTTCACTTCACACTTTATTCCTAGCGGGGTAGTGAGACAGCGCCAAGAGCTACGGTCTCTACATACCTCTTTCACTTCGTCCATGCCCTCCGGGAGGTTTTCATGTTTTTTACATGACCTTCCTCCAGTATCTTTAATACTGTGTTTTCGAAGGTCAACCGAGGTCTCCCCTTGCCTCTATTACCATTCACTTTTCCATAATAAATCTTTTTGCCATTCCTTCATTACTCATTCGTTCGACGCGCCCAAACCAGCTGAGCACGTACTTCTTTATTCTCACCGTGACATCCTCGCTAGTACCTACCATTCTGTGTATCTCTTCATTGCGGATTCGATCAGCTAAGCTGACTCCGCATATCCTACGAAGAGATCACATCTCCACGGGATTCATCTGTCTTTCATTCTTATTCTGTAATATCCACGTTTTGCTGCCGTATAATAGCGTCAGTACCGACACTGCTATCTTTAACTTAGCAAACTTTAAAATGAATACCTCAGTGTTTATTTAAACATTTTCAAAACAATAAATCGCAAAGAAGAACATTTTTTTTTTGTAATTCTATCACACAATCAAAGTTGATTTGAAACATTTCACCAAATAACATTGTGGTAAATTTTAATTTTATGAAAATGATGTATAAAATACAACCAGTGCTCGAATTTGGGCTCACACTCCCCAGAGAGTAAAACCCTTTTAAGTTCGTTCATCAGAAATGGAACTCAAGTCTCGCAGGGAAAAGTTATTTTACATGACAGTCCGTTTTTTCATAAGGGAATGCTTATATGCCACGACTTTAGAAAAGTTACGATATTTTTGCAATTCTAAGCTTCCTGATTGTATTGTACAAGTTTTAAAGAGGATTTGGATTATTTATCTTTTCTTATAAAAGAGTATTTGTTATCTAACATATGTTTGATTTGTATAAATAATTAAGATAAAAAATATACAATAAATAAAAAAAATATAATAAAAAATTTAATTCTTATTTTCAGCTTTAGACTCTTTCAAATAATATCTACAAACAAAAATAATTCTATTTTAAAATATTTCCTTTTCCACTTTTATCTAACTGTATGAGGTAACTCCTCCAGATGCACAGTTGAACGCCGCACGTAGAGGTTAACTCTACAAAGGCAGGGAAATAAAAAAAAATGCTATTTTCCAAAAGAAGTTTAACTTACATAACTGACATTTACATTCACTATTCCACATTATGGTATTTAGAGATAATATTCTTAAACATGATACAGCTCCATTAAATTCCTTTCGTTATAACTCAATACTGTAGTGAAATGTGAGCCATCCGTCTTCAACATTTCTTATGTTGATTTGTATCGATCGGCCTGTAACATATTACTTGAGTCGTTCTTTTAACATATTTGTTCGGAATAGATAATTTTTTTGGAGAACTTAAATGTCGATAGTTACTTAGTTTCACGCTACATCCCGCGTGTAGCAGAATAGGCAGACGATGCCTAGTGTTAAGACACTCCCCACTCTGCCGATTTCTGGAGGTATCCTGTACTGAGTGGCGGAACTCAACGCCGCGGTGTTGCCTCGATACTACAGTGAAGAAATGAAAATATAAAATATTTTATATCCTCGAGTGGGGCTCGAACCCATAATGTTTCAATTCGCACTCAAGGATACTATTACTATTCATATACTCGCTCTTGTATCAACGCAAAACGCGGCGTTCACTTCCGCCATTCAACACGCACTACCTCCGGAATTTTGGGGAAAATGGTGAACGAATTCTCTTTACACTAGGTTTCATCTGCCTACTCTGCTATTTGTGGGATACAACGTGAAGCTGAAAAAAATATATAATATTAAGAAATACTTATTTTTAGCCACTTGTCAACTGTCAAGCCGATAAGTTAATATTCTTTGACTAACAGGATAATAAAGATTTTTGATAGAACCGAAATAATATTTCAAAAAAAAATTATCTAATTATAATATATACGGAAATTACATTTCGGATTTCATTATAAGCTACTTTTTTGTCTAAAAATTATTAAGAAAAATAGATACTCTAGAAATTAAATACATTTATGTAATGTCAAAATATAATAGGTATAATGAAACAATACATGTAAATAAAATTAAAAGAATTTGTCTGCGTTTTTTAGTTTCACGTTGCTATCCTGTACATAGGTAGGCAGAGGAAACCTAGGATCCTAGTGTTAAAATACTCCGTTCCCATAAAGACACTTCCGTTCCCCAGTTTTCGCCAAATTCTCAAGGTATTGCGTGTTGAATGGTGAAACTTAACGTCACGCTCTGTTTCGTTTCTAGAGTAAACAAATGAAAATATTAAATATTTAATTTCCCGACTGGAAATCGAACCTATAACCGTCGCCTTTACAGTAGCACGTTTGTATGCCTGCGCCACGACTGGTTTATTTTAAATTTAATAAGGACTTTTTAAAATTAATTGCTTTTCAAAAGATTTTCATTTCATATATTTTTGTGTAATATTAACGTAATCAATTAAGTACGCCTTTTACATTCACAAAAAGCTGTATACAAATAAGCTTTAATTTTCAACGAGCGCTTCGTCTCAGGTCACCCTCAAAGCTCTTTCGCTTTTCTCTTTTTAAAGAAAACAGAAAACGTCCGATTGGGGAAGGAACTGACCTACTTTAAGAAATATTTTAATATTAAAACATGCAACTGATATAATATATTTTTGCGCATTTTCAGCACTTTAAGAGTAGACAGTCCCCCGTTATTGTTGAATACATCTCATTATTAAATAGTGGTGTTTAACGCCGCAATTTATTTGAAATCAAAACACAAAAAATATATGCACGTATGGTTTTCGATTAATCGTTGCTTTAGACATAATATTCTGACCGGGTCACGATAGTGACCGAGATGTATTCTTTTGCATAGATATGCATAACAAAGTTTAATATAAAAAGCTATATAGGTACTTATTATTTTTAATTAATGTAATAATATTTTATTTTAGCTTTACGCTGTACCCCATATATAGAAGGATAGGCAGAGGGAACCTAGAAACTTAGTGTTACGACATTCCGTTCCTCATTAGGACACTTCTGTTCGTCACATTCCGCCAAATCCTGGAGGCATTGCGTATTGAGTGGCGAAACTCAATGCCGTACTTTGCCTCGTTACTAGCCCACCCTGTCGCTTTTATAGTCGCACGCTTGTGACTGGCCTCAAATATTTCTGTGTAACAGTAGTTACGGCGTAGAAATAGAGAAGCCAAAGCGCACGGTTGAGTTCCAATACTAAAGACAATGTCTTGAAAACCGGACTGAAAGAGGGGACACTTCGTTCCCTCCTAAAGTTAACTAACAGCAATTAATTTGAAAAAAACTTGACATATTTGAACTTCTTAATGTTATTATTTTAATAACAGATTATTACGTTTTATAATATTTTAAAGTATTATGAAAATATTATAATTCTCTTATCTAAATCTGATTACTGTCATATTTGTACATTTCTTAATTACGATATAATTATTTATTATCATATAATAATTATTTTAACTCATAAATAAATTAAGTCAGCTTCACGCTGTATCCCGCATACAACAGGGTAGGAAGAGAGAACCTAGTTTTAATACACTCCGTTGCCCACTTTCCGCTGAGTTCTGGAGGCATTGCGTGTTGAGTGGCGGAACTCAACGCTGTGCTTTGTCTCAACACCAGAGCGAAGAAATGAAAATGTAAATGTAAATATTTAAATATTTCATTTCCTCGAGTAGGAATCGAACCCACAAGGAATCAATTTTACAGTCACACTTTGTGGGGCCTGCTCCACGACTGGCTTCTTCTCATAGTAGAATATATTATAAAAATAAACTTATTTAAGATAGCGGGCTACACACTGTAGTGTAAAATATAAGAGAGAGAGAGAAAGAGAGAGGTATAATTATCTAACCAAATTAGAACAGCTCCTTCTAATTAAATTTGAGTTACATATTTGAACCCACACTTTATTATGTTAAAAAATTTTAAGTAAATCAGCTTCACGCTGTATCCCGCACACAGAAGTGTAGGCAGAGGGAACCTAGTGTTAAGACACTCTGTTCCCCACTTTCTGCCGAATTCTGGAGGCATTGCGTGTTGAGTGGCAGAACTCAAGGCCGCGCTTAACCTCGACACCAGAGCGAAGAAATGGAAATTTAAATTTAAGTAAATATTTCATCTCCTCAAGTGGGGATCGAACCCACAACCAGTCGGTTTTATAGTCCAACTCGTGCCGCTGCGTCACGACTGGCCTCTTATTATGTTATATAGATATATCGATATTCATATGTGGATAATGGATGTAAACGAGACAAACTGAACCCACAGTCCCAATCGGGGTAATGAAATGTTGAATGTAATGTTGTTGGTAAAGAGACAATGCACGGCGTTGAGTGCCGACACTCAATAAGCAATGCCTGTAGAATTCAGCGAAAATTCTTCTTCTTGGCAAGAGGTCTTCCAAGTTCCTCTTGTCTTTCCTTCTATGTGAGGGATACAGCGTGAAGCTAATGTCAAGTAAGTAAATAAAAATATTTAAAAAAATACTTTACGTTACACTTCAGCAGCTAACATTGAGATGATGATGATCTCTACAAACACATTCTTCATTCACTTTTTTCAGGATAGACAGAGGGAACCTACTGGTAAAACTTCATCTATATCAGGATAAGGATAAAAAGTGGGTACATATATTTTAATCCCCACTTTTCATTCTGTTTTCGAAATCTAGTCTAGCGAAAAATGGATAAATATTCATTTCCCATAATGGTAATCGTACTCACACCATATTCCATTTTTATTCATACACTATATTATATTTTCCGGTTATTTTACATTTGAATTATAAAAATAAACCTGACTTACGTTTTACGTCGACAAGCAAGTTTTGCCATTTCACTATAAAGGGAATAATTGACTATAGTATATTTACACAATTTTTTAAGCTTAATTTAAATAAATAAAATATTTGGATATAGTTGTTGAATTTTCACAGATAGTTATTTGAATGTTCATACAATACAGTGTAGAAGGTAGCAAAATAAGGTTTTTTTTTTTCATATTATTTTTATCTTTACGTTGTATCCAGCATATAGATAGCCTAAACCTATTGTTAAGGCACTCTATCCCCATTTTCGAAATATTGCGTGTTGAGTATCGATTTATCTCTCTACCACAGCGAAGAAATTCATTCCCTCGTGGAAATCGAACTTACATCGTGTTTACAGTCGAAACTTGTACTGTTGTTTCACGAAAGCCCTACATAATCTTAAATGGACGCCCTAGTGCTGTAAGATAATGTTTTACTGTAAATGCAATTATTGTAGGTTGATCCCCACTCGATGCAATTAATTAATTTCATTTCCTTTACTCTCATAAGACAAAGCGCGACGTTAAATACTGCTGTTAAGGCAATGTTTCGATTTCGAATGGAGTATTTAGACACTGCCAACTCTACTAAATATATACAGCGAAGAAGCTGAAAAAAAAATGTAAATAAATACCTACTTTTTAAAAAAATGTACTCAATGTATTAATAATTAAAAAAAAAATACCTAAGAGCTTTCCAAATTTCTATACGACTTGATAAATACGAAATTTCCAAAAGGAGAGATATTCTCGATGAGAAATATATTCACGTCACGTAACTGCTTCTCAACCGGTGCGGTTCACGTAATTAAGTATTCTGAATGTTCTGTGCTATAGTTTCGACCATCGCAGACAGTAGGTATAGCTAAAAATCCTTTAATACTTTTTTAACATTTTTAAAGTGTTATTCCACACTTAGGAAAGAAAAATACTTATTTAGAAAACGTATAAGAATTTGCACGGAAACCGACCAGCTCCTGGTCGGTTTCATACAACAATCATATAAAAAAATCATATAAAAAATAATGAATAATATAAAACAAATGTTACTTCTTCATGAAACTCGTTTATAAAATATACTAGCGTATATAAGCGTCATAATACTTTAAATACTATTTCTCTTTTATAAAATGATGTAATCTCTTTTGTTACAGAATGTAAGATTTTAATAAATGTCTTCTTATTCTAACAGTGAGGCTGAAAATTGAAATATTTGTGTGTACAGCTTATTGTTCAGGGCTTAATGCCTAGAATACTAGAAAATCAAGTTTTAGACGGTGTATAGAAAATAGCTTCTAAAGCCTTTACAGAATAAGGACTAGAATATGTAGAAAGTGAATATTTACGAGGAATATACAGTTTAATAAAGGAGTCATAATGTAAAGAAATTGTGTAGAATATTTTTATTTGTTTTACCATATTGGTATGGGAATGCATAAAATATAAGTGTTCCTAATGAAACTTTTTTTTATGGAAGGATCTGCAGTGTAGGTTTTATACAAGTTGATTTGTTTGGATCAATTGCCCATCACTCATAGCGACTATGGCCAATGACTAAAAAAATGTAAAAAAAATATACTTTTGTATATAAAAAAGTTGACAATATTCATCAGAAATATAAGGTAACTTTTTTTATGGAAAAAAACAAGGCAAACAGTCCCACGACCCCGTGTAACACCAGAGGAGCTACAGCTACGTTACCGGCCTTTAAGGTGGAGTTAGACGCGTTCTTTGAAGGTACTCAAGTCGTGTCGCAGGTAGGCCATTCTACAGTTGCGAGGCACGTGGAAGTAAATTCCTACCAAAACGACCAGTGGTGGAGTCCATGTATCGAGGTGGTGTGGATGGTATTTTAGCTTGTGTCATAGTTCCCCTTAAACCTCCCCATGATAAATGCGGTAGAAAACGCACAGCGAGGATTTTTGTATATTTTTTATTCACACATTTTTATATATTTTTTATTCAGTTCATGTCTAACGACAAACAGTATATATTTATGCGGTGGCCATAAAAGTCAATTAAAAATATTTATAATTGTTCTTGTCGTGCATTTTGTGGAATTGTATCATAAATCAGTAAAGGTGAAAAGTAAGTTTTTTTTTTTTTTATTTTTAACTTTTTCTTTTAGATATATTTGTTTTGAACAAAACATACTCCATAACTTAGTAATACTATGTAATATAATTTCTTGTCTAATCTGATTAGAAAAGAAAAGTTATAATAAGATAAGTAAAGTTTTTACATAATTAGTCCCAATTGGGGCCAATGGGCACATAGAAGTCTTTTTTTTTATTTGGAGCTCCATGTCCAGGTCATAATGATACGTAGAATATTTAGCGGTCGCAATGAATACCAGGGTTGTTAAGAAACAACTGAAGGTGTAATTATTAAAAAAAGAAGACGTCAGAGAGGTAGATTAAGTTGCATCTCCAGGACCAACAGGTGCGGCTACCGACAAAGAAGAAGGAAGTAATGAAATTATACAAAACACTGCTATTCTGTGAGATATACTGGGAAGAATAGAAGCGTTTACTAATAGAGGCAATGAAGATTGGGACAGTAGCGATTTCTTAATCTTTAGCTAAACTGAAGAGATGTAGAGGAACCCCGTTGGCGTAAAAGTCGCAATCACTACTTCCCAGTTTCGATAAATGAACTAAAGACATTCCTTAGAATGCGCGATGGAGCGGAAATTTGTAAAAATCTCCCTACAGAGATGCTATCAATATAAATAAGTTGTAACAAGCGTATAAAAATTTCGACGTAGCTTGAATAGAACGTATAGATTAGTAGTCAGAGCGCCTGGTCGGTTTCCAGGAGGCGCGGGTTCGAGTCCCACTACGTCCAAATTTTTATACGTTTTCTAAATAAGTAAAAAAAAACAAGATGTTCAAGGTACAACCTCTAGCAGATACTCTAATAAAGATTTTTTTACAATGAATTGTGTTTCACTGAGATTTATCTATAGGTAAGTCTATGGTGAAATAATTTGTCATCCTTCGAAGCAATTTATGCGTTCCGCCGATATACATTATTTTGTTTACTTTATAACATGGGTATCTACCAATTATTACTCACAAAACCTTTAATTTATTTCTAATAAAGGTATGGAATGCGCCACGAATAACCTCATTCATAAATATTTATAATAATATCCAATTACCAATATTATAAGATAATTTACATATATTTACAAGTTAACATGTTAATTTAAAACCGAATACCCCAACACATCGGAAACCTTTAATTCCACTGACCCACATAAACATATAACCCAAAATGTCAAATAAACGAGCGCCCTAAGTACATTACGACTAAATAACTGTATGTGGAATTTCACTTTGCAATATGAGCTGTTCGAGAAAAATATGTCCTTGGTATACAAACTCTTGTTATTTGCCAAATCGATAAACCTGGTACAGCGTTTAACTGTAAATGGGACGATTACGGGTTCGATGCCCACTCAGGGGAATAAAGTAAATATTTTCATTTGTTTGCTCTGGTAAAAAAAAAACGCGTGACGTTGTGTTTGCTCTTTATCTAATTAATATGCAAGAAGCTTTGATGGTATATTATTTATAAGTCTTATATCCTCTAAAACATGCATTGCCTCGAGAATTCGGCGGAAAGTGGGAACGGAGTGAAAAAAATAAGTATATTCAGTTTTACGCTGTATCCTGTATATCTACTGTAGCGGTTGACAGCGAGATTCCGGATCGGAGAGCAGAGAAATTTAACAAAAATGTGGACATATTAATACAATATTAATTATTTAGAAAACCAGATAGGACCTGGTCGGTTTCTAGGAGGTTCGGGTTCGAGTCCTCCTACGTTCAAATTTTTATACGTTTTCTAAATAAATATTTTTCTTCCCTAAGTGTGGAATAACACTTTAAAAATGTAAAAAAATAGAATATTGTTTTGAATTGTTAGATGTTTTAGATTAAAGGTAATGGAATTAGAGAAATATCTGAGAATATAGAGCATAACTAACAAGCTTATGTATCAAATCTAAGT
This sequence comes from Heliconius hermathena, assembly GCA_013403705.1. Taxonomy (NCBI): domain Eukaryota; kingdom Metazoa; phylum Arthropoda; class Insecta; order Lepidoptera; family Nymphalidae; genus Heliconius; species Heliconius hermathena. The sequence continues at coordinate 120,817 of JAAIXJ010000655.1, read as the reverse complement.
GCACTTTAATATACATAAATTGTACATGCGTACGAGGCCAATCGTGGCACAGGGGTACGAGCGTGTGACTGTGAACGCGACAGAGTGTGGGTTCCATTTACACTCGAGAAAATGAAATATTTTATATTAATTTCTTCGCTCCACATTGGCGGAACTCAACGCCGCGCTTTGCTTCAACACCGGAGCGAAGAAATGGAAATATATAATAAATTTAAGTAAATATTTCATCCTCGTGTGGGGATCGAACCCACAACCAGTCGGTTTTACAGTCACACTTGTGCCCAGTTTTGTATTTTTTTTTTCATTATTGAGTCATTATTCAATATAATAAAAGACTAAATAAATAATGCGAACTATTACAACTATTATTATAGTTACAAATAAAAAAATACACTAATTGAGACACTAGAAACATTACTAGAAATTCAAGAAATAAATTACAAAATTTAATTAAACCTATACTTTAATATATAAAAATATAAAGTTTTTTGTTCACGCTGTACGCACATTGTAGAATAGGCAGAGGGAACCTGGGAAACTAGTGTTTTGACATTTCGTTCCTATTAAGACATTTCTGTCCCCACTTTCCGCTGAATTCTAGAACCATTGTGTGTTGAGTGGTGGATCAACGCCGCGCTCTGTCTCGTTACTAGAGCTAGTAATTGAATTTAAATGAGAATTTCAAAGTTCAAGTGGGAATCAAACCCATTTACTGTCACGTTTACAGTCGCACTCTAGTGCCCCAGCAAGTGGCTTAAATTTTATTAAAATAATTAAGTAGTTATGCCTCCATAATTCGGCAGAAAGTGGGGAACGGAGTATCTTAACACTAGGTTCCCTCTGCCTACCCTACAGTGTGCGAGATACAGCGTGAAACTGATTTTATTAAGTAGTTAAGTTTTGGGATGCGGAAACCATACAATGAATTACGTACCCAAGTAGATTGTTCATATTTCACTTAATCATATATTCAAGAGGCTTACAGTTTGAGACTTTGAGTCATATTTGCATATTATAAATGTACGACCATCGTGGCGTAGTGAGACAGTGGCTGATTTGTAAATAGGAATGAGGTTTAATTTCCACTCGGAGAAATGATTATATTTAAATTATTATACACACAGCGTTGAGTTCCACTATCCACCATGCAACGCATTAAAAATTTGGCGAAACGTGAGGAACGGAAGTGTCTTAATGAGGAACGGACTGTCATAACACTGGTTTCCTAAGATCCCTCTGCCTACTCTGCTGTGTGCGGAATAAAAAAGGCTACAGTGTCTTGACAGTAGGTATTTACATTTACTTACAAAAAAGCCTTAATATGTGTTTTTTAGCTTTACGCTGTATCTCGTAGATGGTAGGGTAGGCAGAGGAAACCTCATATAAAAACATTCCGTTTCCCACTTTCGGCCGCCATCTTCTTTTTAAAAAAATGAATTTAATCTTCAATAAATACACTTTATTAAGAAGTGATAATGAAGATTGAAAATTCCTTTTTATATATTTATCTTCAGCTTTAAGCGAATATGCTGTAAATATTGCTGCCACAACTCTAACGTATATATATTTGTTACCAAAATAGAAATAAATCAATGTGAAGAAAAATATTTACCAAAAATAAGTAAATATGTCACATTCTTGCATTATTATGACTATTTACAGCTTTCAGTATTATAGCGGTTTTTGTGAACTACGCTATTTAATAATAGCGCCTGGAAGGACGACATTCAGGCTTCAGCAGCTGAGCTGGTCTACGGGGAGCCCCTTCGTCTTCCAGGACAATTTCTCGCACCCTCTGAAGATTACAAGACAGGTGATATCACAAATCTGGTTACTCGTCTTCGTGCTAGTATGGCACGACTCTCGCCGAAGCCCACGTCATGGCATAGGACAGGTCCTTTTCATATTCCGGCCGACCTTGCAGACTCGACACATGTTTTTTTACGGCAGGACCACGTCCGCAAACCACTGGAACCACCATATGCAGGCCCGTACAAGGTTCTTAAAAGGACGCCTAAATATTTTCAGATAGACATATCTGGTAAGCCTAACAACGTAAGTGTGGACAGGCTCAAGCCCGCATATGTTACGCGAGAGGCCGTTCCTGTATCAAACAGACCAGTTACTGCACCAAAGGCAATCTCTCAGTCTGATGTGGAGCAGAAACTTGAGAAGCGGACACGAAGCGGCAGAACAGTTAGATTTCCAGATTACTATCGCCCTTAACCAGGTCTCTGGGGGGGAGTACTGTAGTGAATATTAACTTTTAATAAAATTAATTAATAATAATATATACAAATACTACACTATATTCTATTTTCAAATTTACTTAAAACTAAAGTTAATATTTATATTTATTATAATTCATCCGCACGCAGCGCATTCGCAAGATAAACTTGTTTCGAGTTTTTTTGCTGTGCGTGACGTAGCCTGCTTGCTAGCTACGAGTAAAGAGTCGGCTACTATCGCTTGCGACGTTCACTTGTTTTAATATTGTACTCATTGCTTGTTTTCAATTTTAAGCCTTATCTTCTTACTAATACGTATCTGTTTCGCTTATCTGTTTCTTTTACTATTTCTTTAAATTTCTTTATTTCCTTCTGTGAGTGTGTAAAATTATTCTCTTGTGTATCTTCTTAAAGTGTAAATAAATTTGGACAATTATTCCACAAAATTTTGGAAATTTAATTTCACTCCATAATTGAAAATATAGAATATTATTAAATAGCGTAGTTCACAAAAACCGCTATAGTATGTCTGAAATTTGTGCTATTTACTATTGTGGCCGTAGTGGCACTCAGCACAGCGTATGAATGTAACTGATATAGGTTCTATGTAATATCATTATCTTCTATATAATATCATTCGAATTATTTATATTATTTCGTTCTGAATACAAGTTACAGCGCGGCGTTGAGTTCCGCGAAAATTGGACGAAAATTAAGGAACGGGGTGCCCTAACTCTAGGTTCCCTCTATATATCCTGCTATTTGCGAGAGCTGCCTCTCACAAATAGCAGGCGTGTAGCTAAAAAATATAAAAATCAAAATTCGAATAAAACATAAAAATAAGCTAACTTTTACACGAAATTTTGTCATTATGTCACCTGTCAACAACACATCTATTACTTCTAAAAGATGAAAAACTAAGCGATTCGTTCGAAAGGTGACGTAAACGAAGGAGAAAAGACGGGGCCTACGGTGTCTGTCATTAGTCAGATCTAAGATTACATTTACCTAGCTTATACTTTTTTCTAATCAGATTAAAATATAATATAATTTATGTTTAATATTCCTTTTTGAAGCCAGTCATGGCGCGAGTCACTGTAAACGTGGTAGGTTGTGTAGGTTCAATTTCGACTGGAGGTTATATTTTCACGCCTCGCGAGACACAGCATTTAGCTTCAAAAGAATATTAGTTTTTTAATTTTATACATTTTCTTCATAGCGATGTCAGAATTGAGAACCTAATGGCAAGACACTCCGTTCAGCACTTTCCGCTCAAATTTGATATATCGCACGTTGAACGGCGGAATATAACGATGCAGTTTTTTATAACAGAATGTTTCCTATAAAAGTAATAATATTATTTTATACTTTCGCCGAGACCGATACCAAACCCAAAACCAACGCGCTCAAGCTAATATAGTCAGGTCTTATATAACCACGATGCAATGGCTTTTATATTATTTTTCGTTTGGACGATTGGCAATTAATGAGAAAATATTATATAATTATTTAAAATATTTTTCTTTCCTAAGTGTGATATTTAAAAAAAATTGCAATAAATTATTCTTCGTTTCGTCGAATAGTTCTACGGAGTACGTACAATTTGATGTTGGAAATTAAATATTAAATTGGTTTCGACAATATTTGCATTTTTATTGTGTATTAATAATAAATTGATTGAACTGGATCAAAAATGTATCGAAATTTAGCGTTAATAAATTTGTTATCGTGTCAGTTTAATTTAATATTTATGATTTGTACGATTAGCCTTATTAGGTAAAAAAGAACAATGCGGTTTCTAGAGTATAATTATGATTTTCGTAGTTGACGTTGTGTGTTGAGTGGCGGAACTCAACGCTGCACTTTGTCTTTCTACCAGAGCTAAGAAATGAAAATATTAAATATTTCATTTCTGCGAGTGGGAATCGAACCCACAACCGTCGAGTTTTCAGTAACACGCTTTTGCCCCTGCGCCAAGACGATATCCATTATACTTATTTATAATAAAAATTCTTCGATGAACGAAAACCATCCTATCAATCATAAACCTACGTTATTGTATGCAAGATAAAGTCAATTACTTTACACAGCGAAGATTAAAGAAGGCGGCAGATTGCCTTTCTTATACCGTATTGAATAATTTCTATGAAATTTCATAATATAACAAAAACCGATTTTTTTCTATTGTTACAATTTTTATAAAATAGTATTGTCTTGTGTAAACAAAAACAGTTCGGGGTCCAACCATCTCTCATTAACAAAAATTTTGGGTTTACCTGAAGAAGATATGATATTAAGAGTGAAAAAATTGTGATTTCTCTACTTTTCATCCATTCTTGGAAATTGTACGTTATATAAATGTACCAATTTTTATTTTATATAAATTCTTTGTTTGCGATTTTAAGATATAAAAAAAAATCTCTTTTTTTTTCAAACAATTATAATATAAAATTGCACTATATGTACTTGGGACACCTTCTTAGTTTGAAATCACAGACAGACGCTTTAATTTTATTTATATTTATAAAAAAGAATCATACACAACATACACTGATAAACACATACATATATATCTTTTACGTCACGTAGACAGTTAAAAATAACTGTTTTACAAGAATTTATAATTTTTTTAAGATCAATCCATATTATTTAAAAATAAATAAAGAAAAGGTTACCGTAGCATAAAAATAAATATTGAGTGGAAGGTTCTCTCGATTTTTCCTTATCATCAACTCCAGAACCGTATTGAGATAAATTTAAACGAGTTAGGTCGATGGGGCCTTTGTCTATTGATCTCCATTAAAAATGTTTCCAACGTCATTATCACACCTTGAGATTTTTTACATTATTTTTTTGTAATTGTGGCACAGTTGGACGTAGATGTCGAAATGGTTGTGGGTTTGATTCTTAATACAAATTAACATAAACTTGAAAAATTGCATATATTATATTTTCAAAGATATTTTATGCATGTGAAATCACACGGACTATGAAGAACAGAGTGTTCTACACTATGAAGAACAGTGTTCTACACTCTGTTCTTCATAGTCCGTGTGATTTCGAGATATTGCGAAAGAAAAAAATTTCGTGATAAAGACGAAATGAAAATATTAAATAATGAAATCCCCCGGGTGGGTATCAAAACCACAACCATAATTTATATTAAAGATTTAATCCACGATCTATCCATTTACTTCACGCTGTATCTTACATGAAGCGGGGTAGGCCGGGAAATTCTAATATTAAGACACTACACTAGTACTACTTTATTTTCCGAATTCGAGACACTGCACTCGGTTCTCTCTGCCTACCCCGCTAAATGCGGGATACAGCGTGAAGCTAATCAAAATGAAAAATATATATTACAAAACTTAATATATTTGATGTAAACTAGATCTGTGAATTTTTTTTAAGGCGTTTATTTATTCGTACGACCGTACTACCTCTTTCTTAGCAATTTCATAGCCATATTAATAATAAAGCTTCATTTCTCTTATATTTTTATAAGAAACCGAACTATGTATAGGCTAATATTGGTAACTGTTTACCTTTACTTGGAATTTGGTATTTTCATACTAAAAATTAGAAATTTATTGTTAACTGTATAGGACTTGTTTTAATCATTTTTTATTAGCATTCTTTCTGTTACTAAGCATTCTTTTTTTCTTTTACTTGCGTATATTATAATAATATATTCGAAACGTTATTGTTTCGTTTCGAGTAAAAGTACCCAAGTATTTTTTTAATAATATAATAAAAAAGTTTAATTTATTAATCCTGTCTTTGAACTCAAAACTATTGATTAGCAAAAACAAGGTGTCAGGTGCGCTAAAAGGTGTTATTAGTATATTATGACGACTTGAACTATTATATCACTGTAAAACGTCGACTATTCCTTGCGCGTCGGCCACTTTACCTGTCATAGAGCTAAGCTTTTAAACTAGAAACAGGTGTTTTTAATAAAATTAAGAGTAAAATGTTAAATTTAAATAATTTTCTATTTTTTAAAGATAACAAAATTAATACTTATTAAGAAAACGTATTATATAAAAATTTAAACCTCACTACATTCCGCCTGACACTTTCGACCAAGTTCTGCAGGCATTGCGTGTGAGTGGCGGAACTCAACTCCGCGCTTTGCCTCTTTACGAGAGCGTAGAAATATAAATATAAATTTAAGTAAATATTTCATCTCCTCGAGTGGGAATCGAAACCACAACCAGTCGGCTTTTCAGTCACACTTTGTGCCCCTACGCCACGACTGGGCTCAACTGCGCCACGACTGGCATTTATTTATCTATTGCTTTAATTAAATAATAAAAAAACATTAAATAAATTTTTATTATGTACTATACATACATACAGATGTACATACATCGAAAACAAACAAAATAAAAATGAGAAATAATAAGAAAAGCAAAAGAATAAAATATATAACATACTCTTTAACTTAACTCATTTATTCTAAGCTTAATGTGAGTCTAAAAAGTTGTATACTGAAACTGCAATACTCGTTTTATAAGTTTGATGCAATGTTTGTGTAGAAACTGTTATCTTAGTTTCTGATAAGTATAGCTTATAGCTATAGCATCTTTTTGCAAGTATCCTAATAATTTATGCACTAAGCACACAAACCGCGGCGTTGAGTTACGCCACTCAATATGAAATGTCTCGAAAATTGTCTTAACACTACATTCCCTCTGCTAACTATGTTATTTGCGGGATATATCGTTAAGCTATTGTTAAGCTATTGTGTAGTTCATTTAATACAAAATAAGTGCAAATGCAACTTAAGGTTGTAAACTGTTTGTTCATTTCTAAAATTGGTACGAAAGCCTCGATGAGCGAGTCTGACTCGCTCATAATCGATTTTTTTATTTATATTTCTTCAATTATTTATTTATGAAGCCAGTCGTGGCGCAGAGGCACAAAGTGTAAAATCGACTAATTATGAGTTCGATCCCCTCTCGAGGAAATAATAAGTTCAATTTGGTTTAAAATATTTGGTAATTGTCATTTGACCCAAGCCACTTTTTCTCTTAATTGCTGCTAAGTCACGAATTCGTTTTAGCTGTAGTAAACTTACAGTATCACTCTCTGTTTGTTTTTCAAACCACTTGAGAGCTGTTTCCAGGGCATGAAGTGCTTCATCATGAGATGGTCCTGCATCGTTTTCCTCGTCTTGATTTTATTCTGTTTCATCATCTTGCCTTTCCTGTTGTTTATTTCTCTGCAATATATTTTCTACGATTTCGTCATCCGACATAATTTGAAAGCCTTTATCATTACTGTCACAAGTGAGCCACTCTTTCATATCATCTTCATCACAATCCTGGCATATTCGTATCTGTGATATTAGCTCGTTTAAATCTTCCAAAATACAATCACTACATATACAGTTGGTCTGTAGTCCAGATAATCGCGAATCCGTATAACTGAGGGCCGGATAATAGGGTTTCTACTGTACCTCCATATATAATAAGACAGTAAAAATATTTTGCCTGTACATTTAGTAATTTTGACTGAAATGGATAGAGGGACACTTAAAAAGAATAATAGAAAGCAAAAATATTTTTTTTGAATTTCTTGTCTGTCTGTCTGTTTGTCGATATGTATGTCCACATTTTTCTCTGAAAGTACTGAACCGATTTACTTAAAAGTTTCACTAATTGCTTTTCAAAAAGTTTGGTTCATCAAAATCGGTTCATTAAAAAAAAAGTTATCGTCATTTGAATGAGCTCAAGGCATTAGTTTGCCTGCGAATGTTATATAGCAATCGCGCTGGTAAGATTCCTGGCTAAAGAATTACATTCAAAACGTCTTGGTTATATGACTGTTGATAAAAAAAAATATTTTTAAAGTAAACAAAATTGAATTGTTAGTGGAGATTACCTTCATAAATCATAACAATTAAGTTTAAATCGTAATTAATTCAACACATAGATAAAGAACGGTTTGATCTTCAAAGAGATATCAAGCAAATACATAGATTTTTTGGTTCATTCGTTCGTTTGAAATAAATCTATATAAAAATGCCTAAAAATATCCTTTTTACGTGTACTCTGTAATAACTACATATTTACCAACTGTACATTTAGCTAATAATATGTGTAAGTATAATATAATAATTTAAAAACTGTACAGTAGTTAATATGGAAACATTACAGTTATTTTACAAAGAATATTATGAATCCCTACCCAAATCAATAATTTAACATTTAAGGCTTTTTTGAAGCAGTACATTAAATTATTAAGTGACATCAGCACATTTAACAGAGCTTTAAAAAACATAACATAGATAAGAAGAACGTAATGTTACAAAAATATATACATATAATAAATAATTAGTTTTATGTATATACATAAAGCTAATTATTTATTATATGTATATATTGATATTCGAAACAATCAAAAATTCTTATAGAAATTACGATAGTGTCGTAAAAAAATCATATTAGAATATTACAAATTAAAGTAATAAAAAAATCATATTAGAAGTCATTATAGTTGTCAATCAATTCTGCTTATTAAATCAATAATCATGTATTTTAAGCAGGCGAAGCCGTGGGCGGGCCGCTAGTATAATTAAATATAATTCTTTTCATGTGTATAGTACGAAGTATTATTCGGCTTAAAACATTGCTAGCAAATTTTAGCAAATTAGTAGCGAATTTTTTGTGTCCACCAATTCTGGCTACACACGATACAATAAATTTTGCTTACAGCGATTATTAAACCACTTTTCAGGATTTCTGTATCGACGTTTGAATTTGTTCTATCGACCAAAGCGTACTACGACTTTAATAAAGCTTAAGAGCTTAAAAATGTGAATAATTTAGTATTTCTTTCTTTTATATAATTATAATAAAGTGACAACGTGAAATGTGACTGTAACACCGACTGGTTCAATCCCCTCGAGGAGATGGAATATTTATTTAAATTTATATTTCCGTTTCTCGCAATGCCTCTATAATTCGGCAGAAAGTGGGGAACGGAGTGGCTTAACACCCTCTGCCTACCCTGCTGTGTGCGTGATACAGCGTGAAGCAGATTTTTTTTTAGTTTAATAAATATAATCAGTTTCACACTGTATGCAGGTGAAGAAAACCAAGTGTTAAATCAATCCGTTCCCTATTACCTTATTTGCAAGACATTGCCTCTTGAATGACAGAATGAATCTTTCTTTCTGTAAAATACAACAATATGCCAATATATCTTTTAAAAAAGAAATAACTCTTCAAATAAATGAAAAGTTAGATAAGATATAACTTGTACATTTTAGACTTGAAGACTGATGGACGCTATTTGATTTCCTGACATCTACAAAAATCTTTAGCGAAAATAAATGCATTTTGGTGGAATCCGTAAAACTGATCTTACAACTCAACGATAACGTACAGCTGTGGCCTGGACGTTTTATTCTTATTTATATCATATTTCGAATGTATAAATATTTTTATTATTATTTTAATATTGCCTTTTTTATTAATTAAGCACTATAATAATTGAATGCTTGGACGGTTCCTAAGGAACGCGGGTTCAGATCCCTCTAAATATTTTTTGTTCTAATATGTTTTCTGAAAAAAAAAAATCTCTCCTACATAACACTTTAAAAATGTAAAAAATCTTCTTCATAAATAATAATTCTAAGCATGCCTTTGGGTAGCAGAAAATTGTAAAAATCTCCCTGCAGAGATGCTAACAACATAAATAAGTTGCAACAAGCTTATGAGAATTTTGACGTAGATAGACGTAGGGTGATTTCCAAGAGGCGCGGATTCAAATTCACCATACATTTAAATTTCTGTACGTTTTTCTATCCTAATTATGGTATAAACACTTAAAATTGTTATTGTGATCGAACATCAATCATGCATCTATAATATTAATCTTGGTTCAAAACTTTAAGCTATCTGTTAAAGAAATAATTATTTATATACAAAGTTGTATACCTTGTTTTGAGGATCGAATTTCAAGCAGTCGAGTTTTCTAAACGACGTTGAGTTCTTCATTTTAAAATGAACACTTGACAGATTTCTAATTTCTATAATTATTACGTTGAAATTTGGTGATCCAAACAATTGAGATATTATTAAATAATATACTTATTCAATATATATTTTTTACATTGATAATTATATATATTTATTATTCATGCATGGCTATTTGACTAACTACTATATTTTATATACGTATTCATTCAACATAGCAAAGATGGAACTCAACGCCACACTTCGTTTTATCATAGCGTGTAATTAAAATTGGTTCCTCCAAGAAAAGGTCGACCCCACATTTACTGCACTTTTAGCCAGCTCTGTTCCACTGAGATTTATTAAATTATTTGTTTTCGTTAATAGTATATAAATATTTTTCTTTTTCTGTTGCAATTTCTTCATTTCTAACTACGTGTTTCTATGATCAGGTCATATTATCAATTTTCTCTAGTATTCACAAAATGCCACATGACGACAAAAGTACTAGTTTCTAAATAAGTATAATACTAAAATGTATTTAATTTTATGTAATTAAAATTTATATCCCCATAATATATCAGTATGAAATACATGTCTGTCCTAAAATAAACTTGGGTAGCTGTCTACTAAAATGAAAAGAGTCTAGAACATTTTGTGAAGAGCTTTTTGGTTTACCAAATAATCTGGAGCATTATTTACTGTAAAGCCGCATTCACATTTGTCTGACGTGTTGTGTCATGATACTTCAGAAAGGTATCAGTCTCATATAATACATTTAATATGGTTGCGTTCACATTTCTCTGATGTAGTGTGTTGTGATGGCTTATGTTGTGACGCGTCAGAAGAGATCCCGGTCCGCATCAGGATGGGTGAAGTACGGGGGGCGGCGCACCGACACGACACAGCGGGTCGGACTAGTGTGCACGCGCCATTTGTTGTGTTGTGATGCGTCAGAAGTATGGACGAGCTGATCGAGTACGTAGGACAATAGAAAGCGATTAAAAAAACGGAACTGATTAAAAAATGCGTCATAACGCGTCATATAGATGTGAACAGTAGCCATCACGACAGAAAGCATCACGACACAACACGTCAGACAAATGTGAATGCGGCTTAAGGCTACGTGAACTATGATAAGAAATTCCGAAGAGTTATTTGTTAGCGTCGATTTTGTTGATACCTACATATTGCGTGCATATATTGATCAAGCGAAGTACATATATGTGTGACATAATATTATGAATATTATAAAAGACTAGCGGCCCATTCGCGGCTTTGCTCGTATACCACTTATAATTGTTTTATTATCCTGCATTTTCCATAAGATAATCAACATAAATTAGATAATTAATATAATTTATACATTCAATAATTTTGAGAAAGTGCAAGAACTAACATGGCTGGCTGCTTGCCAGAACGAAATCGGCGGCAAGGGCGCTCCCCGCTGGACTCGTGTCTATGCTTGCGGCCGTAAACGGTGCATTGAATTATTTAAAATTTACATTTTCTCAAAAAGTATACGTTCAAATTACATGCTATAAAAGACAACGCATTTCTTCATAAAAATATGATGATGGAATAACTTGCACTCGTAAGTTTCAATATCTATATCAAATAAAAAACGTTAAAATATCACCTTGCAATTTTCAATTATTTTTTTTGTCACTAAATTTCTTATTGTGACTTATTTATAAATATATTATTTGATTATTTAAGGCTAACTATACGTACACCATAATATTATATAGTCTATAGCACTTCTGAAAAACATAGCTTTCAAACAAAACCAAAAATAAGTAAATCGGACCAGTAGATCCAGAGATCTTAGCGTTTAAATAAATAAACAAACTCTGCCACTTTATTATATTAGTATAGATAAAAGCCGAAAATTATCTTTATCCAAATTCCTTGATGATGAAATAACTTTCGGTCGTAAGTTTTCAATATAAAGTGTTTTCAATGGTATAAATAAACATTAAATAAAAAATAGTGGGCAATGTCGCGCAGGACTAAACTTTACACCACACCAAGAAAAGAAGAAGAGAACCAAAGTGTAGTTTAAATTAATTATAAACAGCAAATAATTACATAAAAATCGACAAACAGTTCGAAAATGTATGAAAATTTCATGTCATCTGCCCGTTCGCGTCGGTCATACTATGCCGCCCGAAGTCTAGGTCATTTCGAATCAGTGAGATCTCCTTATTTATTTATTAGAATGTTATACAGTAAACTATAATTTCAATCTAGATAAAATGCTAAAAGTAACTATTATATTTATATATATTTATATATTCATCCTTATGAACATAAGGATGAATATCAAAATATAAAAAATACATCAACAAAAATCCAATAAATTTAAAGTAAATTAATTAAAATGGTTACTTTTACTCAACCTTCAGAGATAAGACCAATACTTTTGTTAAACATTGTTTTTATGTATCTCATAAGGTTGAGTCGGCGCACGCCATGTATGCGCTAAGCAAGTTCATTTTGGGTGACGTTTTCTAAAAACAACAAACAAACTTTGCAAATCGTTGCTTAGCAACGGTCGGTTGTTATTAACATGGCAGAATAAATTGCATGTCAAATTAGAAAGTATTTTAATATATCAGTATATATGTGTAATGTAACGTTATATAGCCTATAGCACTTCTTTCATACAAAACAAAAACAAAGTAAATCGGACCAGTAGATCCAGAGATCTTAGCGTTTATGCAAACAAACAAACAAATTCATCCGCTTTATTATATTAGTATAGAAGTAGAGATTGACATTATATTAAATGTATCAAAAATTTTATTCGACCAGAATTTTACAGCATCTTACTGTATCTCGTAGAAACAAGGCAGGCAGTGAGAATCAGGGAATCTAGTGTATGGACATTTTATTTTCGAGATATTGCGTGTTGAGTGGCGGAAATTAACGACACGCTTTATCTATACCAAAACGAGGAAATTAAAATATTCAATATTTCATTTTCTCGAGTGAGAATCGAATTCACAATCTATCGCGGTTACAATTGTAGACTTGTATCTCTGCACCGGAAATGGCCTTAATTTCATTATTCATTTGCAAGTATTTTCAAAACAAAAAAAAAACAAAGAAGAGTTAATGTAAAAAAAAGATAGAGACGCAGTAGCGCAGCGTTTGACGGTAAACGCAGTAGATGTAGATTATTTTAATTACCTGGCCTCGAGATAATAAGAAAAGTAGAGTTTCGCGGTCCACCAATATAATGCAATATCTCGGTGGAATGTGGCGAACGAAGTGTGTTAACACTGGTTTCTCTTTGCAAAAAAATCATATTAGAAGTCATTATAGTTGCCAGTCAATTCTGTTTATTAAATCAATAATCATGTAGTTCAAGCTGGCAAAGCCGCAGGCGGACCGCTAGTTTTATATAAACTAGTACTTTTTAAAATTATTTTTGGAAAAAATCATCTTTTGCTACAGCCCTCCTAAAATTTAACTTTTTAAAGATCTAGTAATTTTTCAATCTTATTTCCAATATTTAGGAATGGATACTCTTGAACTATTATATGATACGAAATATCTAGTTTTGAGCTATTTTAAAAAAAAATCACGAGCGCAGACCTAACTGTCGGCCTGTATTTGCCAACTTTGTTGAAGAATTCGGTTTTTTCCATATAATCATAAATTCTGCTGAATCACTAAAAATCGCTAAACATACATGTGGATAAAATATCAATCGCGTTACATCCTGTATAACAAAGGAAACAGAATAACAGAATAATAAAATCTAGTTTAATGCTACACAAAAATCAAACATAATAAGGCAACAATTTCAATCTCCAACCAATACTCATAATTTATTCTATCAATAGTAATAACCAATTCCCTACAGACCACTACAGTAGTTATCTAACTTCGATACTATTTAATACAGTTGGAAAATCGCCGTAAGCTCCTTTATTGGCAAGCTGTCACGATAAAATTATAACACCTACACCTATAAATGTACATACGAATTTACTGTGATTTTCGAATCGACATTATCTCTCGATGAATAAATCGATGTTGTGGATCGTTTAATTAGTTGATATTTCGATTGTAGTTATTATTGTTTTGTACCTATTGTGAAATTATAGTGTTAATTTTTAGTTTGTAAACGCTACGTTTTCTTTTTTTAATAAAAAAATCAATATATTTTGAAATCAGTCATTGGCATTTCCAAGGAACGTAGATTTGAAGTTCCGATACATTTATTTTATAAATACATTTTCTAAAAAAGTTCAAATGTAAAAAACCTAATTTTTTAGAAGAAAGAAGGCGGAAACCAGATAAATTACTCGATTTTATATTCATTCTGTATTTTATGATAAGTATGTTGATGGGTAGGAAGAATAGTCCGAAGAATACTCCATATGAAAATGGAGTATCCGTATGGAACAGGATAGGAAGAAGGAGCCTAGTGTTAGAATACTCTGTGCCTTAAATTTCGCCCAAATTTTCGATACATTATGTATGTAAGTAACGCAAATATATGCTGTGTTTTGTCTTGCTAGTTAATCTCTCTAAGAGTTAATATCACGAAAATGTGGTAGAAGACGGAGAACGGATTTTTTAACACTAGCTTCCCTTTGCAATAAAGCTGAATAAGCCAATGATCCTAGATAGTAACTTTACGACATCAAAGCGAGAAAAACCACCTTCAAAAGTTTCATTTACTACATAAAGATGAAACACAATAAGAAAAATATTTCTATCTCTTAACAATACTAATAAATTATTCCATCAATAATAAAAACTAATGCCCTACAGACCACTACAGTAGTTATCTAACTTCGATACTATTTAATACAGTTGGAAAATTGCCGTAAGCTCCTTTATTGGCAAGCTGTCACGATAAAATTATAATACCAACACATACAAATGTACATACTAATTTACCGTGATTTCCGAATCGACACTATCTCTCGATGAATAAGTCGATGTTGTTCGTTTAATTTGTTGATATTTAGATTGTAGTTATTATTGTTTTGTGCGTAGTGTTAAGCTATACTTTATTATGTTTATACTTTTTGAGAAATATATATAGGAAATAGATATATGGAGAGCGGAGTGTCTTAATACTAGGTTCCCTCTGCCTACTCTGCTGTGAGTGGGATACTCCCGTGAAGCTAATTAAATTTTTTTGCTTAGAAAACGTATAAAAAATTTAACGTATTTTGAACTCAATCCTTGGGCGATTCCAAGAGATGATTTCAAGTCCCGCTACAGTCAATCTTTTATCCGTTTTCTAAAAAATATTTGCATGTCATAATGTACAGAATAACACTTTTAAAATGTAAAAAATCTTTTTTTCTTTTTTTTATTTTATTTTTGGGAAGAAAGAAGGCGGAAACCAGAGAATTTAATCGATTCTACAGAGCAGAAGTGTCAGCACCACGTTAAATGAAACCACAGTTTTAACTACTCCATAAAAGCCTAATACCATTTTTTCTCCCCAAAAAAATGTAATTTTTTAAACAAAATAAATAATAAAATTGTCGTTTTAAAATAAAACGCCATTTGTCAAGAACGACGCACGCACACATAAATCTATCAAAGGGAAACCACCGCATACGCCTCATTCCGAAATCGAGTCGTAGGTATTGCCGGCAAAGTTCAAAGTTGTTTAACCTTTACTAGTATTTTTGTAGTAGTTGTGTTTACGTTATTCG
This sequence comes from Heliconius hermathena, assembly GCA_013403705.1. Classification (NCBI taxonomy): domain Eukaryota; kingdom Metazoa; phylum Arthropoda; class Insecta; order Lepidoptera; family Nymphalidae; genus Heliconius; species Heliconius hermathena. The sequence continues at coordinate 104,926 of JAAIXJ010000655.1, read as the reverse complement.
CATCTATGCGTAACTGCGTCACACGAAATACAGGTATGGATAAACATCGCGAAATGAAAAAAAAATCCTACATCTAAATTGTTGAGTTTTCTTGATTAATTTCTTTATTTTTTTGTATTTGAAATATTTTACCCTATGTGCTGTTTCCGTAACAGGAGCGCTGCCTCTTCCAACCTGTATATTCATACTATTATGACGAAATCAAACACCTCGAGACTTTTACAGAACTTATATTTCTTCCAAAGTAAAAAACATTAAGCTTGTACAATGTCTATTTTAAATTCTAATACAATGTATTATTCTAGAGAACCTCTGTCTTCTTGCGCTCTAAGTCTAAAAGTAGTGTCCTTTGGTGATATAATAGTTCTATATACTTATATTATTTATTTTCAAAAACATCTTTTTATTAAACAAAGAGGTTGATTATGAACGAATATTATTATTAATTTGTATTCCGCACACAGCAGGGTAGGCAGAGGGAACCTAGAGTTAAAACACTCCGTTCTCCACTTTCTGCCGAATTCTCTCCAGAGTTCGGTATTGCGTGTTGAATGGCAGAACTCAACGCCGCGCTTAACCTCGACACCAGAGTGAAGAAATGGAAATATAAATTTAAGTAAATATTTCATCTCCTCGAGCGGGGATCGAACCCACAACCAGTTGGTTTTACAGTCACACCTCGTGCCGCTGCGCCACGACTGGCCTCTATTACATTTATGTAACTGGTTATATTTTTAAATAGTATATTTTTATTAGTGTTTAAAATAAAAAAATGAAACTTTTCAAATTATAAGTCTGTGATACAAAAAGTACGACACAAATGGCATACAAGATACATCGAGATTTCTGGTAAAAGTTAAATCAATACAGATAGAGAATACCTAAGTTGTTGGAGAAGTTATAATATAAAAAAATGGCACTTGCTGAGTATGAAGCTGGGCAATGAGCGGTTTTGTGAAATAAAAACAATAATATCCCCTAGTCATAATTGATGTAGAAAGATCAGGCACGTAATCGGGCATAATTTTAGCAATGTTCTTGGAATATATTAAAAACAATCTTAACATACAGAATATAATTTCTCCTAATACTGTGCCCGGGCGAACGTACACAGACCCTGATAGGAATTTGATGATGGCATTGGCCTTTAAATTTACTGGATATATATCACCAGCTTTTGCGTCTTTCATTTTCAAATGAATCAGTGAACCTAATGAAGTTGCAGTATATGGCTACTCCACTGGCTTTTCAACCTTATTATGAGGAGACCGCTACTGATGACGTTGTCGCAATTCGTCTGTTCAAGAATTGTTCAGATCAAAGTCAAGTCACATTCACTGGCGTAGAATTTTCCATCTGAGTTTCGTTGATTACCAATTATTCAGATCAGTTGAAAATTATATCGGTAGAGGTGTCTTCTAAGTGCACCACGGAGCTTTGTGGATTAATAAGTATAATAGAATGTTTATCAGAAAAACTTTTACAAAACTTGATTACTTTGAAGGCTAGTTTCAACGAATGCTAGGCCAATCTCTCGTACTTATTTCGTATCGTAGGTGATGCCTGACCACATCAATGACAAAACTCGAAATCTTCTCGGTCATTGATGATATAAAGGCCATCTAACGATGTGACGCGACTTATTTTACAGGTACCACACAGCTTAAATTTCTCAACTGGCTCTTCAGGAAAATATATTTAAGCAGTGGTAAGTGTTTATCTGTTGTTGGCGCAGAAACCGTAGACGATCATACATATTATACTTAAGCCCGAATGTATTACTGACAAGCTTAGTATGGAAACGTAATATTTCCTCATAATCAATGATCGAACATACCTATTCAGTTCGTTGTCGATATAGAAGAAGATTTTTATACCTGCTTGAATATTTTCCACCATCAGAAGCAAATGTACTAATTCGCTCGGCCGCATTCATTCTTCTGCATTCCCGGAACTGCTTTAATCGGTCTGATGGTATTTTATTACAAAATTATACTAAATATCTAAATATCTGCAAAATATCGATACGTAGCAAAATAACCTCAAAATTGCATTGTTCCCCCTCCACTGCGCACGATTCGTCACTGTTCTCGTTTATTGTAATACATTCTTTAATTTTTTAACTATCTAGTGGTATAATTTTATTTTGAATATAAAGGATAGTTTTTATTCAAAATAAAATTATACCGCGGGATAGTTATAGATAAAACTACAATATCAAGCTCTATGCTGCGATTTTGTTATCATTACGTTTTTTGGATTGCCATGTAGAAGCAAATTTATAGACCGTATTCACGTCAAAAATATAATTTACTATGTTTAAAATGAACATCGTTGCATAGTGGCACAGTGTCTGACTATAGGTTGTGGGGGAACGGGTCTATTCACACTAGGTTCCTTTTTTCTACGTTGTTATGCGAGAAAAGCGTGAATATGGATGCATGAATATAAAGTAGTGGGTAAAACGATACAATTTACCTTTTAAAAAAATATATAATTAAAATAAAGAAGAAGCAGTATTTTAAAAATGTTTTAATATTATTTCAATTTACCTAGTTTAATTTTACACAATAACAATAAAATTCAATTTAGACCAACAAAGAAAAACACATTGTCTTTAGATGTTTCTTTCAAGTGACTTTCAATTTTCCATACAATTTTATAGCATTTTCTTATAAATTTTTGATGGCATACTTATTGAAAAAATATAGAAAATAATTGAGGCTATTGTGGCCCAAGGGTACAAGCGTGGGATTGTAAACGCGGTTGTGGGTTCGATTCCCACTCAAGGGAATAAAAAAAATCGTATTTTCATTTTATCCCTCTGGTAACAAGGCATTGATGCAGAAACGGAGTGGCATAACAATAGGTTCCCAGGTTCCATACCTAGCTTTTTGCGGGACACAGCTTGCAGCTAAAAAAAATTGAAACTAATTATAAAGTTTGTATCCAAATCATATTGCGAGTATAAAATATTAGTGTAAAATGCGGGAGGGCAATAAGACATATTCATTAAGGCACTAATCACTTTAAACTAGTTAAGTAATAAGGTGAAGTAACAAGGTGAATTTCATTGTAAAAGTGCTAAAAACGGGTTCGTCTTCACTCAAGGAGATCATTAGATAATTTTTTAGGGTATCGTACTCTAAAGGTAAAACGGGGACCCATTATTAGCAAGACTTCACTGTCGAGGCCAGTCGTGGCGCAGGGGCACAAAGTGTGACTGTAAAACCGACTGGTTGTGAGTTCGATCTCCACTCGAGGAGATGAAATATTTACATAAATTTATATTTCCATTTCTTCGGTCTGGTGTCGAGGCAAAGCGCGGCATTGAGTTCTGCCTCTCAACACGCAATGCCTCCAGAATTCGGCAGAAAGTGGGGAACGGAGTGTCTTAACACTAAGTTGCCTGTGCCTACCCTGCTGGGTGCGAGATACAGCGTGAAGCTGTATTATTACTTCATTGTCAATCGGTCTGTCTGTCTTTCTGTCACAAGTCTCATAAAACGTGATAATTAGACAGCTCAAATTTTCACGGATGGTGTATTTCTATTCCCGTTATAACAACAAGTACTAATCCCTCTTTTATTTTACCTGCCCACCCAGCTAACACAAGACGCAGTGTTAAGTTCCGCCATTTAACATGCAATATACGGAATTCTGGAAATAAATGGAAAATATTTTGACACTAAATTTTTACTAAGTATCAAGCTAAACAAGCAAATCAGTCTCTCTCGCTTTCAAGATAGAATGAATAAACAATGTTGAACATAAAATGATTTCAAACAAAGTTATAACAATAGCTATCCTCTAACTTACAGTAAACTTTACTGATACTAAACTTACTTAGCTAGTACTATTGTAGTACTTTACCTAGTACTTATCGATCTGAAGAGAAATTGATAGGGGGAAAGTGGAGACCTTGCTGTTAATCTCACTTTTTATGAAATTATTTTTTTGTTTTTATCAGCTTCACACTGTATCCCGTACACAGCGTGAAGCTGATAAAAAAATTGTGGCGTAATCGAACCCACAACCAGTCGCGTTTACAGTCAAACACACACTTGTGCCCCTACGCTACGATTGCCCTCTGTTTATAGCAAGATTTTTTTTAGCTTAGCACTTTATTTTCTATGTAGAACGTCTTCTACATATAAAATAAAGTCCTAATGCAAATTCTAGACACTGTATATGCGGTAGGAAAATTCAACACCGCAATTTGCTTTACCAAAGCGGAGAAATGTAAATAGTTCTCTTCCCCGAGTGATCGAACCCACAAACATGGTATTAATATTTAAATGTATTACCATGACGGCGTCGATTTATTTTCCTTAACTTCACGCTGTATCCCGCACGTAGAAAAGTAGGCAAAGGGAACCTGAGAACCTAGTGTTAACCCTAGAAAGGCAACAGGAGTGAACCCACTACTTGTTAGTATTCTTTCTAACGCTTGATCTATTCTCTAATTGGAGTAAATCCAATCATTTTCAAGCATCATGTGTTACCGTAAGTTGCTCTTTTTGTTTTACTGACATCGCTGAGGTCACTCGTGACCCCTATTGACTTTTACGTAAATAATTTTGTTATAATGTTATTAATAATTATTTGTTTATTTTCGTATGAATTACTACATTTCGGAGAAGCAAATTTGAATATGTTGAAAGGAATGGACACTTTTGGTCGTCTTTTCCACCATCTTCTAGTAGAACACCGCGAAGAAATTTAGTGACTGTTAGTGTTCAGTGTTTTGAAGAGGCAAAGATCAAAGTGTTAAAACGGAAAGATATATATTAATTAGTTTATTTAACCAATCAATTATTGATTCAATTGTATTACGTACTAATCAAGAAATTAGGCGAAGAAGAATTTAAAGTTTATGGTATTAAATACCTTTTATTAAGGTATCAAATACCTTCCATGAAATTATGCATTCATATAGTTGCACTACAAACAACAGGCGTATGAGGCGTCGTTTGGGTCGTTTGATCGTTTCAAATTTCCCTCGGGAATCCAGAGCCACTGCACAAGATAATATCACAAATTAGAAAACTCTCAAAGGTCCTCTGTAAAATTACCAAGAAAACATAACAAAAAAGTGAAAACATTTTGTGCAAAACGTCTTCAGCCCGCTTGCTCTGGAAACTGTATAGATATTAACTTGAGCTGCATTAAATCCAAATCATACCAAATTATTAGTGCTATAAATATTATTATTTCCATGTTCTTAATTATAAAAGTCACCACATATTATTTATCTGAAAGAAGGGTGTGAAAATAATGGCATTCAGGCTTAGACTATTATTTTCACATAAGACAAAGGTACTGTATTGTACTATAGTCTATATTTGAAAAAAAATAAGAAAGGACGGAATGCAAGATCAGTATAAATGGAAAGATATTAGAACAAGTGAATGAAGTGATATATTTGGGAAGTATGTTCAGTAGAGATAGAAGATACGAGATGGATCCGGAAAGGCGTATTGCTGGCGGTAACAGGGTTAATGGTGCCTTAGCTGCATTATGGTGACGGCGAAACGTCAGTACAGTTGCACGCTTGGCCTTACCCAATGCAGTGTTGGTACCGACGCTGTTATAGCAGCAAACCGTGGGTATTACAGAAGAAAAATGAAAGAAAGATTTTGTAGGATATACAGAGTCAGTTTAGCTGATCAGATCTGCAATGAAGAGATAGGTGAGAATGAAGAACGTGCTCAGCTGGTTTGGGCACGTTGAACGAATGAGTGAAAAACGTACTTATTACTGCTATAAAGCGTGAAGCTAGTTTAGTTTAGTTTAATTTATCTCACAAAAAATAACTTTCATTTTCTTACACACAGCTTTTTTATTTGAGTTTAAAAATAGGAGAGTGATGGGCCACTCCCGTTACCTTTTATGTATGTTACCTGCCAAAGGTTAAAACACTTCCGTTTCCCACTTTCCACCGAATTGTCGAGGTTTTGGGTGTTGAGTGTGGAGCTTAACGCAGCGCTTTGTTACATTACCAGAGCAAGGAAATAAAAATATTAAATATTTTATTTTCCTGAGCCACACATTTTCCACAGCTCACACAACCTGTCACGTTTACAGTCACACGCACTGATACCCCTGCGCCATTGACTTCAGTCGTTCGAATCGATTTGTGATGATTTAAAATTGTTTTTAGTCGACATTTTATAATTCTAATTTTCTAAAAATGAAGAAACCTAAATAGATAAGTATATACATTAAAAGATAATATAGAACAGATTTTTTTTTAACTTCACGCTGTATCCCGCACACAGCAGGGTAGGCGGAAAGAACTTAGTGTTAAGACACTCCGTTCCCCACTTTTTGCCTGATTCTGGAGGCATTGCATGATGAGTAGCGGAACTCAACGCCGTGCTTTGTCTCAACACCAGAGCGAAGAAATGGAAATATAAATTTAAGTAAATATTTCATCTCCTCGAGTGGGGATCGAACCCACAACCAGTGGATTTTACAGTCACACTTTGTGCCCCTGTACCACGACTGGCCTCATATAGAACAGATGTTGTTATTATTTGCTATTAATTATTAAAAGACTTATAAGGTCAGTCGTGGCGCAGGAGCACAAGCGTGCGACTGTAAATGAGACTGGTTGGGGGTTCAAATTCCACTCCAGGAAATGAAACTTTAAATATTTTCTAGCTTTGGTAACGAGGCTAACCGCGGCGTTAAGTTTCACCACTCAACCCGAACTTCCTCCAGAAATTATAATTATCTTTATGAAAACGCAGTATCCTAACACTAGGTTCCCAGGGCATCTGCCCACACCACTGCGTGTGGAATAGAATGTGAAGACGAAAAATAAAAAATATTACACTTTATTTAAAACCTTTGCCAATCTAAACAATCGACCGTAGTTATCGTTGCTTAACCAGATAAAGATTCAATTTTCAGTTTCAATTTAACCCCAGGCCATTGAGAAGCACAATAAAATAAAAAACCATTCAGTGGAATATCTCGATACTTGCAATATTTTGTTAAAAATATATCCTGTCTAGAATATTCTAGAATATTCCAGTTGTAATGAAAAAGGAAATGAGTTTTTCAATAAGCTGTAGTTGGTAAGCGCTAAAACTGTTATCATTTAAATGATAAAATCTAGGTGCCAATTCTGTTTTAGTTCAGTGTCAATTTTATAATGTATTATGAAAGAAGTGAGACCGACCGTGGCCCAGCGGCACAAGGGTGTGACCGTAACACTATGATTGTGGGTTCGATCCCCAGTCGAAGGAATGAATTATTATTTATTAACATATTTTAATATTTTCATTTCCTTCGTTCTGGCTCTAAAGAAAAATCCCGGCGTTGCGTTCCGCCACTGACCACGAAATGCCTCAAAAATGGGGAACGGAGTGTCATAACACTAGTTCCCTCTGTCTTCCCTGCTGTGTGCGGGATACAGCGTGAAGCTAATTTACTTATTATTCAAAGAATATTTTGAGTACACTTCAACTAAATCTTTGTTAGAATATAATTATTAAATAATGAAATAGATTTGAATTCTTAAAAACCAAGCCCACAACCAACCAAGACAACAAAGTAATCTTATAAGAGTTCCTTTTTTCTTTAAAAGGTACTGTAACATTTAACTCATTTGTAGTCTAAAAATATATTTATTTTATAACATTTTTATAGTTTTTTAAAAAACTTTATCGCTTATAATTTTATTTTAAACAATATAAGTAAATGTAGGTAGGATGCGATACAGCGTCACGTGATTATAAGGAGCGGATAGGCGACAGCTCAAAAACCATTTTTATTTCTTGTTATATAATAATCATTGTTTCAGTACGGAACCCTAAAAATGAACACATAAATGGATATTGACTAATTTTACTATCATACAAATATATGCATATAAATTGCATACGAATGAGTAAAATATTATTATTTTTACTTAATAGCTAAGGTTAAAAACAATAAAGAGCTATTTCAAAAAATGTATTATAAGTATAAATCTTTGCATTGTGATGTCAAGTTCACACTGCGCTTTTTGTGCGACGCCTCACATTTTGCGGCTTTGCACAGGCAATCTAGTGATAATTTCATTTAGATACTGATTAAGTAAGTCATTTAGATACGGAAAAAAAAGAATAAAAATAGCAGCATCACGCTTAATCCCGCATAGCAGTGAAGGCAGATAGAAGCTAGTATTAAGACACTTTTTAACCACATTCCACAGAAATTTTGAAACATTTTATGTTGAGTGACGGAACTCAACGCTGTACAGTTGAATAATTTTAAACCAAATCCCGCTCTTCAATAGTTTTCTACTCCTTCTCTCTTCTACTCTTTGTACAACTTTGGGAATTGACTAGCAGAATTCAACATCGTGATTTATGGGGGAGCCTGGGCCAGAGGTGGAGATGGAACTTATAACATAATATACTGCCCCTTGGCACCACGACGGAGTCTATACGTCGGTATTATGAATAAAAGTATTAAAAATAATAAAACGAATTATAGGCTATCGTGGTACAACGGTTGTGGATACGAGTCCCACTCAAGTGATATAGTGTAGCAAAAAAATAAAAAAGAATATTATAATATAATATGTAAGTCATAATAAAACGTTCAATATAAAGGTCAACATTTATCTGATATCCGCCTCTGACTAATGGTCGCTAAATTGAGCAAATTGGCAACAACTATTGAAATGCTATCGACGGGGTGAAGTGAATTTCGACGAGCTTACAATATATTAAGATATACCGCAATTTGACCGCAAGTTGAGTTATATTATATAAAAATATGTAAAATTAAAAACTAAAATAAGTCAGCTTCATGCTCTATCCCGCATACAGCAGGTTAAGAAGAGGGAACCTAGTGTTAAGAAACTTCGTTCCCCAAATTTTGGGGAACGAGGCATTGGGTGTTGAATGGCGAAACTCAATACCGGGCTTTTGCCTTCGTGACACAGCGAAGAAATTAAAATATTACTAAATAATAATTCATTCCTTCGAGTGGGGATCGAGCCCACAACTGTCGCGTTACAGTCACACCCTTGTGTCCCTGCGCCAAGAAGGCCTTAAAAGAAAAATATGTTATTTTACTTTGTATAAGAAAAAAATATAAGTCAAGATATTCCGTCGTCCACTTTCTACCCAAGGTAAAATGTGAGTTATCTTATTTTTATTTTATATTTAACGTTTGTATATAAGTGACTTATAATATTTTTAACCGTAAATTATATTATTGGGCCCATTTTGGCGCTGTGGCCTGGCTTGTTGTGGATTTGATCACCACGTCATCATCATCACTACTCGTCGAAATAAAAGTCCGTAATTCATTTACTCAACATTCAATACCTGCAGAATTCGACGAAAAATGCAGAACGGAGTGTTTTAACACTAGGTTCTTAGAAAATATAAAAAAAAAACAAAAATAGTATCATAAAAAGGATATTTTTATTTTACTAAAACTGAACTAAATACTACTGAAGACTACTAACACCACGTGAAAGTGTTAAACACATCCACGGCTATACTACCTTGTCCCGTTTTTACCCGGATTAAGTTACCATAATATAGGACATTAATTAATACGTACTCATATTAGACCCAGAATATTCAATCATAAAGTACAAAATTATGAAAGGGACGGTTCTAGGTCTAAACTTCTTAATAGTTTACGAAATAGTGTTGAATTTCAACAATTATTATTGACTAGCGATCTGTTCACAGCTTCGCTCACTTAGTTATTATTATATTATATTATAGCCAAATTATACAAAACCTTTACATAAATTCCTATTTCTATGTATTATTTTGATATACAGAGTGTTTTTGTCAGTACCACTTTAAATGAAACCATAGTTTTAACTACTCTATAAAAATCAGCTTCACGCTGTATCCCGCACACAGCGGGGTAGGCAGAGGAAACCTAGTGTTAAGACACTCCGTTCCCCACTTTCTGCCGAATTCTGGAGGCATTGCGTGTTGAGTGGCAGAATTCAACGCCGCGCTTTGTTTCGACACCAGAGCGAAGACAGAAATATAAATTTAAGTAAACATTTCATCTCCTCGAGTGGGGATCGAACCCAAAACCAGTCGATTTTACAGTTTCGTGTCGTTGCGCCACGACTGGGCTACTCTATAAAATGCAAAAAAAAATTCAACGTCTAAACTGATGCGATATCTTGATTAATTTATTTAGGTATGGGTTTAAAATATTTTACCCACTAAACTGTTCTCGTAAAAGGAGCGCTGACGCATCCACCTGTATAAGCCATATACTGTAAAGTTTCATCGAAATCGGTTACGTATTTTTTGTGTGAAAGAGAAACTAACATCCATCCGTCCTCACAAACTTTCATATTTATAATATTAGTAAGATAAGAATAGTGTGATATATGAATTATATCGTATTAAATGTCGTGGCCAAATTAAAAACTGTCTGCCAGGTAACGACGGTTCGGCATTCGATTCCTAATCGAAGAATAGTACATAATATAATATATTGTTAGCGAACTGGTTTAAAAGAGGGTAGATTTAGGTGAGAAATAACTATAAAAGCAGTGGAATTGTGTCAGTCGGGGGCAGTTGCTTGTCGGTAACGGCCCCTATTGGTAGGAAACTCGTGTGAAGTATTGTTAGTAGGTGATACGTATCACTTATTGCAATTACATAGTATCCCTTTCCAAATAGTTTAGAAACATATAGACGATGTGTAATATTTTGGTTCTAGGTAGAAGAATTGCGGCGTTATATAAAGCATATTATGGCTTTTCCGTATTCATACAACCAACAGCCCTATGCAAACAAAAATAAAACTAATAAATTAATTTGCTTTACAAATTAGCATTGAATTTTAAAACGTAATTAAAGTCCTTGGAATTTTAATAGTAGGTACTTGACTCGATTTCTATTTAATGAAAGTTTAAATTAAAAAAAAACATTAGTATGATTTATTTTAAAATTATAGGAATATATTAGAAATAAATTATAGATATATAGATCCGATAGATATATCGGTTTACTAACAACACCTCCCAACTATGTTGGGAATATATCAGAAACTGTTTCGGAAGTTTCATATCTTTAAATTTAGGCAGGTTGTTCGTGGCGAAGGGGCACAAGTATGCGACAGTAAGCACGAAGGTTGTGAGTTCGCTTCCCACTCTGAGGAAAGAAATATTTAAAATTTTTATTTCCATGTTCTGATAAAAAGAAGCTTTCGGCGGAAACTAGGGAACGGAAGTGTCTTTATGCAAACGGACTGTTGAAGTACGGGATACAATGTGAAACTAAAAAATAATAATCTCCACAAAAGTTTCTTTCCTGACGATACTCATCCAAAATATTTTTTTCTTCACTTTTTATTCCAAAGAGGACCTAATGATAAAATGTTCCGTTCTGCACTTCCCACTATGAATCGAGAGATTGTATGTAGAGTCTAAAGCGAACCGTAACTCTACCCCGTGCTTTGGTTTTCAAGAACGGAAGAATCAAACCTACAATCATCTTGTCTACAGTCAAACACTGCCCCACAGCGCTACTATGACCTAGTATTACGAATAACTTAATTGCGCAAGAATATAATTTTATAATGAAATTTTTCTAAGAACTCTCAACGGCGGACAATTTATAACTAACTAGAAGTCCACTACTAATTAAAAAGGAATTATAGTGTCATTGGTGAAATAAATTCTACTGAACTGGCACGCCTACCAGCATTTTATAAGGTTTTATATATAACTAATTCAATATAAATTAGTTATTTTTTTAAATTCAGTAATATATTATATATTTTTTAGTTTCATGCTATATTTTGTATCTAGGTGGGTAGGCAGGGGGAACCTAGTTTTCCGTTTGCCATTTCCCACCTAATTTTCGAGACAATAAGTATTGAGTGGTGGAACTCAACGCCACAATTTGCCTTGTTAGAAGAGCGAGAAGATAAAAACTTTAAAATTTTAGTAGATAATTTCGTTAAGAGTGTATACAATTTTTTATTATCGTTTATTAACAGTTATGCAAATATTAGCCAATGGTGACGCAGAGACACAAAGTGTGACTGTAAAACCGATTGGTCTGGGGTTCGATCCTCACTCGAGGAAATGAAATATTTACTTACATTTATATTTTCAATTCTTCGCTCTGGTGTCGAGGCAAAGCGCGGCGTTGAGTTCCGCCACTCAATACTCAATGCCTCCAGAACTCGGCGGAAAGTGGGAAACGATGTGTACCTACACACACAGCGTGCAGGGTACAGCGTGAAGCTGATTTATGTAAGTATATATAAGTAAACTAATTTCAGTATATGAAACTATCCCTTATCATGCCTAGGCAGTGAAGCGTGAGTGAGGCTAACATAAAGGCAATGTCAGCTTTCCACCAATTCGAGACATCGCGTATTAGGTTTTGAACTAATGACTCAAATGTCTCAACACCACACTTCACATAAACGAATACATTTCAAAACAAAAAAACACGCATTTTTTTAAGGAAATATATTAATATAACGAATGTTGTGAGCACAAATTCGATGTGTTTACTAGTAGACAGTATATCTGTTCCAATTCCATTGCCAAATCAGCTCGATGGTACCATAATATTGTATTATCATTTGAACTTCATATTTAATAACTTTGTTGAGTTAACCAGTCGTGGCGCAGTGGCACGAAGTGTGACTGTAAAACCGACTGGTTGTGGGTTCGATCCCCACTCGAGGAGATGAAATATTAACTTAAATTTATATTTCCATTCTTTCACTCTGGTGTCGAGGCAAAGCGCAGCGTTGAGTTCTGCCACCTAACACTAGGTTCCCTCTGTCTACCCTACTATGTGCGGGATACAGCATGAAGCTAAATAAATAAATAAAATAAATTAATTAATTAATAATGATACAACAATTATAAATGCGTGTAATTAATTTTTTTTAACATTATTACATAGTTTTAAAAATATATATTATCAAAGTTATTTCAATATATACTTTTAAGCTAAGCTTTCATCGTTTGTATACGGATAAGTTAAAATACTTAACTATAGTCACTTACATAACTTACCACGTAATCGATAGTACTCGATTTGTCGTTATAATATTTCACGCTCGCTAACGTTAANCAGAAATGACTTTTCTACAGATTTATTATAAGTATAGATTAATACCATAGCTGCGTCGCTCGTTTTTAATAATATTTTATAGTGTAAATGTTATTTGAATATTAATGAAATTGATACAATACTCTGGAATATGTGCTAACCTCTTACCCGATTTTAAAAAAGGAGGTTATCAGTTTGACATGTTCGTATGTGTTATCGTAGGAATTAGGTAGTATTATAGTATGATAAATTTTCGTTTGTTTTTACGCGGGTCTTTCGTTAGTTTATGTGTATATGTATGTTTGTCCATAAATATCTCGAACACTAAAAGTTATATTGACATTATTCGTATTGAATTAAATAAGATGTATTTCAACTTAGGAAACAAACAGTCCACGCGTTATCAAAAAATATTTCGAGGCCAGTCGTGACGCAGGGGCACAAAAAGTGACTGTAAAACCGATTGATTGTGGGTTTGATCCCCACTCGAGGAGTTGAAATATTTACTTACATTTATATTTCCATTTTTTCGCTCTGGTATCGAGGCGAAGCGCGGCGTTGAGTTCTGCCATTCAACACGCAATGCCTCCAAAAAGTGGAGAACGGAGTGCCTTAACACTAGATTCCCTTTGCCTACCCTGCTGTGTGCGAGATACAGCGTGAAGCTGTTTTTTTTTTGATTTTTGGATTTGATAAGTTTTCGATTACGAGTCTTATTTAAAATTATTTTTCATTACATAATATGCTAACGTAGATATTTGAATTATATTATATTATTATTCAAAATAGGTTGAAATTACAATTAATGGATACCGCTATACAGCTCTATGCAGAAAATAAAGCATAAAGAAACTAAAGCTATGTAAATTACCATAACGTTATGCTGGCTTGCTATATAAACTTTTTTTTTCTAAGTTTCTTATCTAAGGTATTAACTGCATAACTTAATATTTTAATAACATTATTTTTAATGTACAACTATAATTATAAACAGTTTTTGATATCCGTGGTTAAGAAAATAAAAGTTAAAGTAGAATAGTAAATAAGAATTTTTAAACATAAAATGAATCAGCTTCTCGCTGTTCCCCGCACATAGCAGGTTAGGCAGAGGGAACCCAGTGTTAAATCTCTCTGTTCAATATTTTATGACAAATGCGAGGCAGAGCGAAGAAATGGAACTATTCAATATTTCATGAGTGGGAGTCTAACCCCCATCTGTCACGTTTACAGTCACACTTTGTGCTCTTGCGTCACGAATGGGCCGAAGTTTTAAATATCGTTTCTTAAAGTACATTTTCTAGGCCAATAAGTAAACGTGAAGTCCCCTGATAAGCCGTTAAAGCGTTATACCTGTTACAAATGTTCGATTATTAATATTTTATTTATTTTTATTGGGTCTCTTGTCTTTGAGTCATTAATTGAATTTTATATAGAACAAAATTACTTACTAAATTGTATTAACACTTAACAATTACAAGAAAATAAATAAATTACAAGAAAAGACTGTGATTCATACTCACCCATTGAGGCGTTTGTATCAATTTCAGGATTGAAGTTGACAAAGTTAAGTTTACGGACATATGCACTCATTTTGTATACAATTCCCTTTTTTTCTATGAAATATCTATAAATTTTTACTTTTCCTTTTTTTTCCTTTATTTGTAATGTAAATTCTCACTTCGTGCCAAATGTAATAACTGTAGGTTCTCGGAAAGTACCCTATAAATTTTAATTTTGCCAGATTTCATACAAAAAACAGCAAAATCGCATGCATATGCGTAAATGTTCGTATCTTTTGATTGCGTTGACTTAGAAGCTTGATTCTTTCTGTGCTTCTAGGGAACCAAAGACCTTAATATTTGCTTTAGCTTCACGTCAACGCGATCTCGAGATAAATGGTCTTGATAGAAAGACTAACGGGCAATAAAGTGATCCTATAAGAGTTTCATTTTTATCTTTTGAGGTACGGAGCCCTAAAAATAATATCTCTAAACATACAAGTAAACAAAAAAATCTAATATTGATAGTTTAAATTAAAATTAAACTAAATTTTCTGGTTTATATAGATTTTTTAGGGTGATAAAATATAAATATCATTTTTTTAGCTTCACGCCCACACATAGTAGGGTAGGCAGACGGAACCTGGACACCTAGTGTTAAGACACTCCATACTCGTTAAGACACTTCCATTTCCGACATTCTACATTGCGTATTAAGTGGCGGAACTCCGCACTTTTCCCTAAAAATATTAAATATTTCACTTCCTCGAGTAGGAATAGAACTCCCCTTTGATTTCTTTCCCCTTCTCTCCTTTGAAATCTTATGAAAGTTTAAAATCCTGATTGACACACCTTTATTTACATAATATATACCTGTAGGTTAAATTATAATTTACTTTAATGTCTCTTGGGTAGGCCACTCATATGAAATAGACCTTGTCTTTTTCGAAGATTTCTTTGCTAAGCTCATATTTAGTAAAAGAAGTAAAGAACTGAATGTGTTAAAGTGAAATGGTTCATAGCACACGTTTTTCTTTATTTTTATATCTTATTTAGATAAGAATAATATTATATTAATATACCGTTTCTATATAATAAAAAAATATTTAAAAAAAGTATAATAATGATAGAGTTTATATTTTATCCGTCCTACAAAAACTACATGTATTAAAATCCAAATAATTCAGCTGAATTTTACCAATATAATATATAATTAAGTTCATAATAAAATTGTAGAATTAAAACTACAACAACAATAATAATTATAATCCACGAAACAAAATTTAAAATGTCGTAAAACTAAAAGGTAACATTAATTAAACCAACATACTTTGGTCGTCCGTTGCTTTGGAGAAGTATGAAAAATAATCATCACCATAGTAAAATTAATTTACACGAACCCACACGCGACACGCTTACAAAATAATATAGTTCAATTATATTAATTTCAATTAAGTACGATAGGTTTATCACGTATTTCGAAAGTTTTTAAGGCAAAATCGCCTCCATTTCACTGACGTCCGCCCAGCCCGAAAGCTGCGGCTACACTGAAGTATCTACCTTTTCATGAATGAGGTGGAAAGCTCCACGTATTTGAGAATTTTCTTATGTTTACAATACATTAAGGTTTTTTAACTTAAATTTGCTTATAATAAGGAGATGAAAGTAGCAATGTATGTTACTTTAATGAGCTAATAAAAAAAATAAACGAGCTTAAGACTTCGCTATTTATAAATAATAAAATATATAGGTATTTAAATATTGGTATTGTTTGCGTTTTAGTAGTGATTGATACAAATATATTATATTAGTAAAAAAGTAGCGCCCCTATAATTTCGGCTCTATCCTTGAATATGGGCTGAAAACCGTAGAACGCACTGTCTCGACAATAAGTTCCAGCCTTATAGTTTCGTTATCACTGTTTTTTGATCTAGTAGACAGAAGGCGTCTAAGTCAAATTTGGCTCTGTTCCTTACAGCGACAATCTTAATCTTAATAAAATTTCGTATATATAAATATTTTTTAGACTAGAAAATTTTCATATAGACTCTATAGTAATAGAGATAGTGTATTATGATAAATTTGGTGGCCATTTTAGGTAAGTGGGAGCACGTCTGACTATAAACGAGATATTTGATACATCCTTGTACAAATGTGTGAACATAAACGCTACTGGTTGTAGGTTCAATCTCCACATGAGGAAATGAAATATTTATTTAAATTAATATTTTCATTATTTTAAACATTTTTAAAGTGGTAATCTACACTTAGGAAAAAAAACTACTTATTTAGGAAACGTATAAAAATTTTAACGTAGCGAGACTCGAACCCGCGCCTTCTGAAAACCGACCAGGCGCTCTGACCACTACTCTAACCACCGTACGAGAATTTTTTTTCGAGAAGTTTTCTAAATAAGTATTAATATTTTCATTTCTTCGTTCCGATGTGGAGGCTAAACGCGGCGTTAATTACCCCCAGTCAACACGCAGTGCCACCAGAATTTGGCGAAAAATGAGAAACGGAGTGTCTTAACACTAGGTTCTCTCTGCCTACCCTTATGTGTGCGGGACCATAGTGAATCTAATTTAATACACACTCAGAGTAATGATTTTCAATTTCCTGCTCTGAAAAAGCAAATCGCGACGTTAAGTTGCACCTCTCTACACGCAATTGTGATGGCACTAATACGGATGGAAAGCAGAAACGAGGTGTCTAGATATTAAGTATCTTCTGCTTTCCCTGGTATGGGGTAAAAAACTTGAAGTCTTTTAATTAAAGGGAGAAATAAAGAAGAGAGTATTTTTGCAATATGTTCTTTATTTATCTCACTAAATTAAAGTCAAGAGGAAGTGACTTAGCTTGACATTTTATACTACTCCCACACCGGAAGCACATACAACTTATTGCTAAGATATTTCGTGTATTTTTACTAAATTTGTTTAATTTAATATACTCAGTATATGTTCAGTGAAGAAACTCTACGCTACAAATGGTATGTACTAAGGCGGGGAAATGAAAATTATTAATTTTCCAATTGAGAATCGAACCTAGAACTATAGCATTTACAGTCAGACGCTGTTCCACACCATCGGGATGGTCTTATAATTTTTTCTTTAGCCTCACACTATATCCTAAATGTAGCAAGTTAGGCATCCAAGTGTTAAGACACTCCAGCCCCTAATTTTCCATCGAATTCTGGAGGCGTAGTGTGTTAAGTGACAAAATATAAATATTTCATTCAAATATATTGCGCCAAAATATTAAATATTTCATTTTCTCAATGGGAATCGAATCCACAACCTGTCTCGTTTACATACACAAGATTGTGCCCCTCCGCCACGACTGGCCAAGGTCTTGATAATAATTAATAAATCAAAAATAAATAAATCAGCTTTACTCTGTATCCCGCACAAAGCAGGGTAGTCAGAGGGAACCTAGTATTAAGACACTCCGTTCCCCATTTTCTGCTGAATTCTGGAGGCAATGCGTGTTGAGTGGCAGAACTCAACGCCGCGCTTAGCCTCGACACCAGAGCGAAGAAATGGAAATATAAATTTAAATAAATATTTCATCTCCTTGAGTGGGAATCGAACCCACAACCAGTCGAATTTACAGTCATACTTCGTGCTGCTGCGCCACGACTGACCTCTAATAATTAATGTGTAAATATAAAACTTACTAACTATAAGTTTGCTTACAAAACTATTGTTAGAAGATAATTTATTTTTGTTAAGTTACTGTGTAGAAAATTATACAATATAACACACACTATATAACATAGTGGTTTCATACAATATCCTAGCTATTTCATAAGATAGTGCGCCTCAATATAATAAGTTCTTTCGAGCTTGGTTGCGGAGGAATTTTTGATATTAAATAACTTTGAAAAATGCTATGCGAAAGGTGTTTAAGTTTTACAGACAGACAATACACCTTTTTTATTATATTCATAAAAGCACAATAGGAATGTGTTTTATAGTAAGCGGTGGTTGTGAGCTTAAATACGATTTGCGGGAATTTATTTTTATCATTTTGCTATCACAGTTAAACAAATTTTAATATTTAATTAAACAAAGGATGGATTTCACTATTCGATATAATATAATTACTTCACTTTTTGAGTTCTTAATTAAGAAAAAAATAAAAAATGAAAATATGTGTTATATTAAATTGGATACTATACGATTATATAAAAGAATATTGATAGTTTCCTTTTAGTTCAGTTGGAAGCATCAGCGCTCTTTTTACGGGAACAGCATACAGTGTAAAATATTTTAAACCTTAAGATTTTTTTTTCGTTTCACGATGTTTATCCATACCTGTATTTCGTGTGACGCAGTTACGCATAGATACCAATAACGTAAACACATATTACTACAAAAATACTACTAAAGTTTTTAAGCTTTAACTTTGCCTACGACTCGATTTCGGAATGAGGCGGTGTCCCTTTGATAGGCGTATGTCTACGTGCGTCGTTCTTGACAAGTGGCGTTTTATTTTACAACTATAATTTTATTATTTATTTTGTTTGAAAAAAACAATTTTTCATTTTTGGGGCAAAAAAAAATAATTGTATTAGGCTTTTATAGAGTAGTTAAAACAGTAATTTCATTTAAAGTGGTGCTGACAAAAACACTCTGTATACTAAAAATTATTGTTGTAGTTGAGTTCCACACTCACACACTCAGTCTACCAAAGTAGAGAAATCATATACATACATACAGGACATAACTTAATGAATAGATACCAAATAATAAAATTCTTCAAGCATCGTCCAGTACTGGCGAATTTTCCAGAGCTAGTTCTAAGAATACCATTACAAGATACATAAGTTAGTTAGTTAGTTAGTTAGTTAGTTAGTCAGTCAATTAGTTAGTTAGTTAGTTAGTTACGTTGAACGTACTGTTAAGACACTCCGTTCTCCACTTTCCACAGAATTCTGGAGGCATTGCGTGCTGAGTGGCGGAAATCAACGCCACGCTTTGCAGAATACAGTGTAAAGCTTAAAAAATCGCTTAAGCGCGAATTGATCACCGAAGCATTAATGTAGTGCAAGTTAATGTATGTACTTCTACCCTGTACTACATTATTAAGTTCATATTTGGTTTGGTTTGGCTTGAATTGGCTTGAACACAGAATATGGCATCCATGTAGGTCTCCCATTCTTTTAATCTAAGGTATCCATTATTACTTCCATTTAGGTCTCCCATAAAGAATGGGTCAACAACGTTCAAGTCAAGAACGACGGATTAATTAACATTTAACTAAAGTCTCATTTGACATTTATTGACGGGATATCATTACTTTTAGTAAAGAAATTATAACTATTAATTCTTGTTCATTTTAAAATCACTTTATTCTTTATGTTCTTTATTCTATCTTTTATACGTAACTGATTTTTTACTTTTTGATAGTAATTATTAGTAATTATCACCTTTCAAATTTTTTCCTATATAGTTTCTTTTGTGTGACAATTTGTGTGACTGTAAGTCCTAACAATGATCTGACCTTGTGTATATGACTGTGGCCTTAACAAATAAAATTTAATACGTGGTTTCAACAAAGTGAAAAATTTAATGAATGTGGACTAATTGGTTTATGACTTATGAAGAACTTAAAATTTGCTTGAAATGGTTCGTGTGAAATACACTTTACACTCTATACTCTAACACGTGTTTTGATTCTGTAAGTGTTATGTTTTTACTATAAAACAATAGGCACTTATAATATAACTCAAAATCACTCCAATTAATAAAAAATCTACTTAAACCACTGGAAAATCTATCATGTTAAATAGTTATTTCAAGTTTATATCGCAGTTCTAAATCACTATTGACAATTTAAGCTTGAAAGCCCGACGTGAGGTCGAAGGTATCTCATTTACATAAACAGTACCCAACTCAAATCTCTTTATTTGGTGGTTCAATAACAAAGTAAGGTTAAAATCTGAACTTTTGTTTTTATGTGAAACCCTAACAATGATCTAACTGATGAAAATTTACATACACTGTGTAGTTTTAGTATAAAGATAAACGAAAATGGTTAGTTTTAGATTAAATAAACGTTTTACTGAGCTTATTTTTTTTAAATGTATAAATGGGACGTAATGATGACTTGTTATTTTTTTCAGCAGAATATGCAAAGGGAAGCTAGTGTTGTGACTATCCGTGCCCTTTAAGATATTTCCATTCCTTGTTTTACGCCGAATTCTGGAGAAAGGCAGTAAGTCATTTTGTTGTCCTCTTCCTCCGGGGGGTCCTCATACTTTTTACGTGACCTTCCTCCAGTATCTTTGATACTGTATTTTCGAAGGTCAACTGAGGTCTCCCCTTACCTCTCTTACCTCTAATTTATGAAATTATTTTCAGTTTTCAGAAAGATTGATAATATAACCCTATATAACCAAAATAGCCGAAAGAGAATAATAAGTAGACATAAGTAAGTGAATTAAAATTCTTCAGCTTAACTCTATATCCCGTATACAGCAGTGTAGACCGAGAAAACCTAGTGTATTATTTCTTTCGTCCCCTACTTTCCGCCGAATTTTTCGAGGCATTGCGCGTTGAGTGGCGAAACTCAACACCGGGCTTTTGTCTTAGTACCAGAGCGAAGAAATGTAAATATTAATAAATAATATAATAATAAAAAAATCTTTATGTTAAAAAAAATACCTGAATAATTGAAATGTAGATACAAAATAAGAAAAAGTTATTCAAGGAAATTTTTAATATTAAAAATAGTACTCCTGGCTATTTAAAATTATTACAAAGTATTACAAAGTAATAAGTTAACTTAAGTTATGGAAAAATTTATAATAATATATTTGAAAATATATTTAACTAATTACAATGAATAAAAAATAATTAGTTAAAGTAACCAAAGAAAATTATTAAAAAAAAACTAAACAAAACCAGATATACCATCAATATTATCAACGTAAAACGAATATATAAAAGTATTTAAATTGAATATAATACAAAATATAATACCAGAATAAAATAAAACTTAACCAAATCAAGAAATAAAAAGAAATCTAACTAATCTACTACTCGAATAATCGAAGAAAGCCAAAGAAAAATATGATTAATAATAAACAGCAAATAAAAAAATATTTATTAAAACAAAAACCCCGACTAGATAAAACTAAAAAGAAAATAAACAAGCCCAATAGTTTATTAGGATTAACAGTCGGGACCTCGTTAAATTATGCGGGGTTCCTGGTAAAGATTTTATTGATTGAAGAATTACTTATAGGTCCCGACTGTTAATCCTAATAAACTATTGGGCTTGTTTATTTTCTTTTTAGTCTTATGCAGTCGGGGTTTTTGTTTTTATAAATATTTTTTAATTTTTCACTTTTTTATTAAGATTCATTATGGTAATGATAATTATGATATACCTTTTTGAAATCCTTCTAGTGAGCTCTTGAGTTTGATACCCATATTGTGGTATTCGAAGGGAAAATTTTTTTTTTCACTAAGTCCAATGGCGTCCCACAGCCGCCATGATTGTTTTTTTAACGTCCTATATAAGAACGCTTGGGGTGCTAATACAAATATAACGAAACCTCAATTATGTAAATCCGTTCAGCGGTTCTGGAGATATGAGGTAATAAAGAATATTACATACATACATATATACATACAAGATACGCGTGAGAACATAACCCTTCCTTAGCAGTCGGGAATAAGCACAAAAAAAATAGCGACGATTGTGATTAATATATCAGACAATAAATACATATTGTTGAGGACACTGCGCCTGCCAATGCGCGCGGGCAGTGCATCGCGCGTCTTTAGAGCGAGACGGAGCGACGGCGGGGGGAGCAGCGACGGCCGGAGCGACCGGGCACACGTCCTCACTTACCTTTTAACTTTATTCACTTCAAGTCCCACATAGCCGTTATCATTGTCGGGCTACTTTTAGTTGAATATATTCATTTATACAGTCCATTCTTTTATTTCTACAATTCAGGAAGGGCAGTATTCCCTACCCAAGTAGGCACAGGGCACTGTCCCCTACATTTTGGTCCATTCGAGTCGGATTCATTATTCTTCAAGAAACCCGGAAGCGGAAGGTCTACGAATACCGGGATCATATCGTTCTTCCAGAACACTGGAAGCATATGGTTCGTCGTGCCTTCAACGGATTGCCGGAAGCGTTCTAGTCGCCAAGAAAAAAAGAAGGTCAAGAAAGGTCGAATGGAGGTCATCGACGAGCACGTGGTTCCTGTATATCACACATCAAGGACACATACGTGAGATCGTTCCATATCCTACTTTCATCCTTCTTATTCTTCTTTCATTTCATTTTCAATTTTATCATTTCCATTTTCATCTCATTCATTTGTCGTAGTCTAACATTTTATAGTTACGTCATCCTTCACACGTCACTAAGATTATAACACTTTTATAATCGTTAATTGCATAAACATTTGCAACTTATTTTATTATTTAGGTCACATTAGTTTCGCGTGACTATATTTAGAATCGTATTAATTTAATTTTTATATACATAGATATATATAATCATCAAGGCTTTTCACAATTATTGCATGTCAATACCATCAAATAATAGCTTATATCACTAGTGTTTAAAAGCATTACCATTGTTAAAGCTTGTTTATATTGTTTGGCTAATTTGTAATATTTTACTTACAGGTTGGTACTACGAAGATAAGCGTAAAGTATTTTTACGTTATAAGCATTAAGCGAGTGATTGTTTTTGCCAATAATAGCTATAATCGTTGAACATTTTTGATTGCTTTCTTTTTTCAGTTATTTAATTTGTTGCTATTTATTTAAATTTCGGTATGTATAGTTGAGTAAAGCTTTAATTAAATAAAATAACCATTGCTAACTTTTTGCTTTAATAAATAAATAATAATTACACATAAAATATTAAAAATGAGTGATAAACAAATAAAACAATTAATTAAAAAACGAGCTGCGCTTAAGGGAAAGCTTACTAGCTTTCATAGTTATTTAAAATCGCTTTCCAATAGTAATGAATTGCAAACTCAAATCGAATTACAGTTACGTTTAGATAAAATCGAAGGCTTATACGACGATTTCGATGGTTTTCAGAGTGAGCTTGAGGAGTTATCGGACATGCCAGAGGACGAGGCCAAGGAGCGCGAGGCTTTCGAGGCGCAGTACTACTCTCTCGTGTCTGCCGGTCGTGCTTTGATCCATAGTTATAGCAAGCTATCACTACCTTCGCATGATACTTCGGTTCCGGTATGCTCCGACAAATATTCACACAAACGTAAGGTTGTTGAACTTCCTAAGATCGATCTACCACATTTTAATGGTGAGTATCACAATTGGCTTGGCTTTAGGGATACATTTAATTCTTTAATTCATTCTGATAATAGTATCGACAACGTGAATAAATTTCATTACCTTCGGGCATCTCTTAAAGGCAATGCAGCTTTAACCATATCAGGTTTAGATTTTTGCGCAGATAATTATGAGTCAGCATGGCAGATGTTATGTGAACGCTATGATAATAAACGTCTATTAGAAAATCACCACTTAAATTCGCTTTTTTCTATAGAATCCATACAAAGGGAATCCAGTATAAGTTTGCGTAGTCTAATTGATACAATAAATAAAAACTTAAGAGCACTAGCGAATTTAGGTCAACCAGTTCAATACTGGGATACGTTAATAATTTATATGGTGTCTTCTAAATTAGATAAGGTCACAAATAGGGAATGGGAGTTTCATAGGAACAACATCAATGAATCCCCCACGCTTCAACATTTTATTAAATTTATTTCCAATAAAGCGGATCTTATAGAAACGTTAGATGCATCAAATACAGATAATTGTAAGCCCCAGTCAAACTTAAATAAATCAAACTTTGCTAATTCACTAAGTAAGCCAAGGTTATGTCCCTTTTGTAAAAAGGATCATATATTATTTAAATGTGAATCATTTAGAATGTTACCAGTTGAAATAAGAATTGAAAAGGCCAAAACATTTAACGTGTGCTTGAATTGTTTGCGCTTTGGTCATTTTGATAATAATTGCAAATTTTCACATTGCAAATACTGTACCAAAAAACATAATACTTTATTACATTCTGATAAATCTTATTCACAGAACGTAGCTCTTTCAGCTAATGAATTTCCTTCTTATACTTCTAAATCTTCTACTGTTCTACTTTCCACAGCCTTGGTAAAAGTCCTCGATACTAATGGAAAGCCGTACGCTGCTAGAGTCTTGCTTGATAATGGGAGCACTAATAATTTTATAACTCAAGACCTCTGCGGTAAGCTAAAACTTAATCTTATTTCAAACGAAGCAAAGGTATTTGGTATAAACAATCAGCCTCTCAGTAGTTCACAATCATGCTCTCTTACATTGGAGTCTTATGTTAGTGACTATCGTATAGGTATGGATTGCATAATATTACCTAGCATCACAACTCTTCTTCCTACTACGTACGTAAACGTAAACGACATTCAAATACCGTCAGGTCTTCATTTAGCCGATCCGTCATTCCATATTCCATCTACAATAGATATTTTAGTAGGTGCAGAAATATTTTGGAGCGTGATTGGAACAAATCGTATCAGCTTAGGACGAAATAAACCCTCTCTTTTTGAAACAAAACTAGGTTGGCTTGTTTCTGGTACTATTGCAAGCGACAATTATAATAATAAACATAATAGTATATGTATGTTAAGTAATGATGTCGATCTTGATTTTACTCGTTTCTGGGAGCTTGATGCTATTTATTTTAAACATAATTTTTCCCCAGAACGTGTACGTGATATAAATCCTTTTGAGACCAGAAACAATTAAACTTCAAAATTTTATTTTTGTAAAATTACAACGTATTACTGTATTTATATTTAGGTTCATTAACAACTGTCGTACTAAATGCAAACAAAAAAGTGGAAATATAACGATTGCAGAACTCGCTAACGCAGTGGTGGACTATGCTGGGCCAATTATGATAGCTAATCGTAAGGGAAGAGGTTGTAAACCTATAAAATCTTACATTTGTGTGTTTATTTGTCTAGCTACAAAGGCTTTACATTTGGAGCTAGTGTCCGACCTTACAAAGGAGGCATTTATAGCAGCGTTAAACAGATTCACATCACGTAGAGGTAAACCACGAACTATTTATTCCGACAATGGAACTACATTTGTAGGTACTTTTAATGAGTTAGCTGGACTTCTCAAGAATCTCTCACCGGCAGACACGATTGAGGAAGGTATAAATTTCACTTTCATTCCCGCATACACTCCTCACTTTGGTGGTTTGTGGGAGGCTGCTGTTAAGTCAGTAAAATATCATTTACGTCGTATTTTAAGCCTTACTTTTTTAGACTACGAGGAAATGAATACATTATTAGTTCAAGTAGAAGCAATTTTAAATTCCCGTCCTCTTACTCCTTTATCTAACGATCCGTCCGACCTATATCCGTTGACTCCTGCACATCTCCTTATTGGAAGATCTCTAACGTTTGTACCACAATCCATTGTCAGCGTTGACAGAATCTCTTCTTTGGCTAGATTTAACCGGATTCAATTACTGAAGCAACATTTCTGGAACAGATTTTCTAATGAATATATTACTCTCCTTCAGCAGAAAACTAAATGGATGCGGTCATCTGCAACACTTAAAGAAGGGACACTTGTAGTAATAAAGGACAAATCTAGTCCACCCATACTATGGTTGCTTGGGCGAATCATTCGAATATTGCCTGGGAAGGATGGAGTCACTAGAGTTGCAGATATTCGAACCAAGAAAGGCGTGATCAGGCGTGCCTTCAATACCATATGTCCCCTGCCGACATCAAATCTTGAAGATATCTCTTCAACGCGGGGAGTATGTTGAGGACACTGCGCCTGCCAATGCGCGCGGGCAGTGCATCGCGCGTCTTTAGAGCGGGGCGCGGCGACAGAGCGACGGCGGGGGAAGCAGGGCACACGTCCTCACTTACCTTTTAACTTTATTCACTTCAAGTCCCACATAGCCGTTATCATTGTCGGGCTACTTTTAGTTGAATATATTCATTTATACAGTCCATTCTTTTATTTCTACAATTCAGGAAGGGCAGTATTCCCTACCCAAGTAGGCACAGGGCACTGTCCCCTACACATATCAAATAAAAAGGCATTTTAATATATTAGGATATTATACGAGAAAAAAAGTAGCTCATATTCATCCCAAGACTCTCAAGTATTTCTATATGATATTCTATAGACGGACAGACAGGCGGATGGGCGGACGTACGTTTTAGAGAAAACGTACAAACGAAAATATTGGCACTTGGGAAACTAAAATTTGGCATTTGGGAAGGTTATAGAGCTATATTGGGAGGAGAGAGGTTTTTTATAAATTCCTATTCTCTCAAAGCCGACGCAAACATACAATCATTTTAATTTTTTCTGCCTATATACATATTTTAGATATATGAAGACAAAAATATAACTCCATTGTTCTTTTCCAATGAAAATACAAAATTAATTTCAGGAAAACACAATATAATAGATACTCTAATAAACCGCCCGTAGAACTCTTACTTTCTATTGGCAGAATAACTTCAGTAACTGGCTATATACGTGTGACCCACATACGGTACTAACTTTTAACTGAATGTGGTTGGAAGTGTTTGAAAAAAAGCTGAAAAACCATTGCCTGGTAGCTAGTATACTCAGTTTTACTGTGTACCAATTAAAAATGTTGTTACTTTATAGAACTTTTTTCAATTTTGGTAATTTTTTTGAAACTATGGCGTCATTTTGCGATGGAATAGATTGTTTGTATAAATTTTTAATGTTTTTTTTTTCGCTTTGTGGCGTGTCCCGTATATAGAGACTAGACTACACAGAGAAACACTCCATGAAAACACTCCTTTTCTTATTTGCCGCCCAATATTAGTTTCTTTTTTACATTTTGAATTGCAGAAATCAGAAATCAGAATATTGTAGTGTAAGAAAATTAAAATACTCGTAGTACATCGTCTCTTTCTAATTATAATTATATATTATACTAAATTAATTGTATTGATGAAGATACAAGATATATACAAAAAATCTGGATAATGTATTTTTTTGGTATAAAAAAATTATAATAAAGGAGTGAATGGGACGGGAGGTAGGTAAACCTCTAATGATTTTCGAGAACACCGTATTAACGATCGTATCGTGAGGACATGAGGACGAAATAACGGTATAAAAGAAAACAAAACGAAATACTTGAAAATATTTTTTCTTAAGTTAGCCTTAATGAAATATACAGCATACAAATAAAAATAATCTATATAAAATTCACGCTGTATCCCGTACACTGCAGGGTAGGCAGAGGGTACCTAGTGTTAAGACACTTTATTCTCCACTTTCGGCCGAAATCTGGAAAAGCATTGCACGTTGAGTGGCGGAACTCAACGCCGCGCTTTGCCTCGACACCAGAGCGAAGAAATGAAAATATAAATTTAAATAAATATTTCATTTCTTCGAGTGGGGACCGAACCTACAACCAGTCGACTTTGCAGTCACATTTTATGAGTCTGCGGCCTCTATATAATTATGTAAAACTCTTCTGTTACTGTATGACGGGCCACAACGACGCACAGAGGTAATTGCTGGATTTAGAAAGTTGAATTTTGAGATATAGGTTAAGAAGTTCAGGTATGCATTGAGAGGATTTCCCAAAAACCCCACGAGAACGAAACCAAACGCGATTTCCCATCTTACGTCTTAAAGTCAACCCAAACAAGCTTGCAGTTCCATATAAAAGCTGAATGTAGAAAAGGATTATTGATAAGCAATCACCCTCGCTATATGTACATACGTACATACGTACGTGCGACGGCAAATGTCTCGTGGATTTGCAGCTCAGAGTGTAACACGCGATGACACTTCAAATACACTGATGTGGTTTTATCCAACTACTTTTTACTATATGTTTGTGGTTGACGAAAATCGTGCTGAGTTTTGATGTGATATTGGAATATTATTTTTATATTTTTTTCTTAGCTTCACGTTGCATCCCGCACATAGCAGGGAAGGCCGAGATAATCTGGGAACCTTATTTTAAGACACTTCATTTCTATTAAAACACTTGTGTTCCTCACTTTCCATTGAATTCTCGGGGCGTTGCATGTTAGATGGCGGAACTCAACGCCACGGTTTACCTTGTTGCTATTGTTAAGCAATAAAAATATTAAATATTTCATTCCCCGAGTGAGAATCGAATCCAAAACCAACGAGTTACAGTCGCACGCTTGTGCCTCTCGACGACCTCAGTGGCCCTACGCATAATGGTTGATTTATTTATCAACGCTCTACTTTGTCTAACCCGACTAGGATATCTATATTTTGTATCTGGATGAAACATCTATATGTACAAAAGGACATGTACCTGACTGACTGAGGTAAGACGCACGCACAGCAGTAAGCGCTGATGGTAGAATCGTGAAATTTGGACAGATGTTTATTTTCATAATCTGGACATCCACTAAGAAGGGACTTTGAAAAATTTTAACCCTAAAGGAGTTAAATAGGGGTTGAAAGTTTGTATGGATTTTTTTTTAATTCTGCACCGATTTTTGTAATATTTGAAATTCAGACTCTTAAAAATATTTCATTGAACACGTGTTTCGTGGTTTTTTAGAATTCACTCCCTAAGGGTGCAAATAAGGAGTTGAAAGTTTATATGGAAAGTCTTTAAATCGCCACCGATTTTTATAAAAACGTATATTCAAACCGTTAAAAATATTTTATAAGGGTTCAAATAAGCGGGCGAAGATGCGCGCGCCCACTAGTTTATCTATATAATACGAGAAAATGTAAAATTAAAATCCACTTACCGATAGTCTCGTTATGTACCTAATTGTGTTGTTTGTGGTTTTTACTCGTGACAATATAGCATTTATAGCTTCAATAATATTTTGTTATATAGTGATAAACCTTGTGAATTGCAATCACAAGAGCAATATCATCTTTCAATAGTTGACAATATTATATTGACTGAAAATTTGCTTGTATGTATGTAATAAAATCCGAGGATCACGATCTGGATCCGAAAGTCTTTGATACGCAGAAGCACAAGCGCTGGAATATAAACGCGATGGTTATGAGTACGATTCCCACTTGAGGAAATGAAATAATTAATACTTTACATTTCCTCGCTCTGGTCACCAGGTAAAGTGCGCGTTGAGTTCCGTCATTCAGCACTGCCTTGAGAGTTAGGAAAGTGAGAAACGGTAGTGTCTTAACAATAGGTTCAATGGTTGTCTCTGTCTACCCTGCTATATGTGAAATATAGCGTCAAGTTAAATAAAAAATAATATAATAATTAAAAAATAAATTTAAAAATTTTATTAGTAAAATCTACATATCCAGGTAAAAGTCATTAGATATTTTTTTTGTGGAAAATCTTTTATATTTCATGATAAAATAAAAGAACGAAAATATTTACGAGATATATATTTTTTCCGATTGACTACAAAGCTAATGTCATTCTCAACTGCCTCTATATAACTATGACAGATAAAAAATCTAACTTTTTCTTTTCTTTCCCCTTTTTTTGGATATTTATATAATCTATGAAACTGTCTCAATTCAGACAACAAAACCTTATAAGGCAAAACCCGACCACCTTGGATTATAGGTTATACTACAGAACTGCACATGCAAACGTACATATGCTTAAAAAACATAACCCTCCTTGTAAAGCAATCGGGTAAAAAAATATACCGTGCAGTATCCAGTTCAATACACACCGATCGATTGAGCCGCGTAATCAGAATGGGATCGGTGGCTTAGCGGAAAGTAAATACTATTTGTAATTGTACTGCAATAGCTTTTGTATTTGCTCTTCGATCTGAGTTTAAGGTTTAGATTTAACCGTTTTCTTTCAACCACTTGTTTTTCTTGGTCCACATTTCTGTATTGTTTCTTCGGTTCGCAAGTTGCAATTAACGGTTTTTCTTGAGAAAAAGTAAAGTATTAAGATTAATTGAACAGTTAGTAATAAAGTACAGTAATATAAAAACCAGCCCAGTGCAAGTCAGATTTCCGGACGATCTGTCATAAAAACCTGTCAAATGTGAATCAGATTTTTATATTGAGGATTTCGTACCGTAGTAACAAAAAATCATTACAAACTTATACTTGTACTTCATACGTGGTAGTTTCCGTTGGCTTATAATCCTGAAATTGACCGATTTTTTTTTTAATTTGCCGTTACAACGGCAACAAAAATATATCATCTGTGACAATTACAAATTGCTTACGTTTTACCCATTGGTCACGGAACCCTAAGTAGTAAAAAAATACATATATAATGTATACGTGTCTGTTTTACCAGTTATGTATGGTTTTGGGTATTGTATTATAACATTATTTTAAAATTCACACTCCGCGAGAAGCTCGATTAATTACTCGGTTCGATAAACCTGATTTTCCATTACCACATTTAATATGAAACAGTTTTTATACATCAACTTATTCCCAATGTTATTTTACGTGATCTCATTAGAGCGCGGCCATTGGATAATACAATGGCTTTATAATGGATCGACAGTCACTTTAATGTGGTTTGAGTGGGTTAATATGGGTTCGATCCTCGCTCAGGAAAACTCGTCCCTCTGACGTAATCAGAGAGGTTAGTATGACATTTAAGCAAATTTCTTAAATGTCACCGATTTAAGCGAAGCTCGAGTTGGTATATAAGCCAAACCAGCTAACTAGACAGCCTAGGATCAAGTCCATAGCCTTGAGCAACGCAATCAGTTTAGTCTGGTAGACGTAAAGTTTTAACTTCTGTTCTGATCTGAAGGTTCTGGTTTCCTCAGTGCTTTTCTATACAGAAATAGCCACCCACCCCGCCTTCAAACCTACTCTCATCTGTATACTTTCGCATCGCTTGGAAATTGTGCCTATCAACTTGATCTTGGTTCACCAAGCCTATGAATTAAAACTCTATACTGGGTCGTGCGTTTCGTAAGTCCTGACTTTGTGCTCAACTTGTATATCCACTAGCACTGGTTCCTACTGGTTTTGACCTAGAGGTTACCTACAGTCCGATAAGGTCAAGTGGCAGCAATCCGGCGGCATTCAGGCGGACGAGTGCGGTTTGACGATTTTCTGAAAAAAGCCTCTCGGAATCTTATCTAGGCGTTTGTGGGCTCACCTTTTAGCTGCGGCTGCCTCGCGCTCGCGGCATACAAAACCACCGGTTTAATTACGGATGTGTAAATTATTTTCAGGATCTTTGGCTGGAGTCCCCAGATGGTTCTCCCTATTTTGAAGAGCTGCTTGAATAAATTGCTCGCTTTTACGCCCAATTTATTCAATTTTTTTTATTCAAATTTGCATTGAAGGTGAGCTTATAATCACAAGCCCGAGAATCTTTATTTCTCTGAAGAAATCAATGCTCATCCCGCCCATGGTCAGGCCATCATCTGTGTTTTATGTGGCACAAACTTTAATTTATTGGTCGTACCCCACTAACCTGCAGCAACATCTCAAGACCTATTTTGCTGCTAAATCCAAGGACCATGCCGTCTGCGTCTGCTACGTTGTATTGATTTTCTTTATTTTTTTATTTTATTTTTCTGCCTGAAGAGACATAGTTTGAAACGCAAAGAGCGCCGCATTTGCGGCAGTGTCCTGGTACTCTCTGAATAGTACACTCTCTGCAGACCTTGAGAATTCAGGTGAGGTGAGAATGTACGTGAAGATTTAGCGCCGGTTCATACCCACATCCGCAATAGATCTTCAAGGTTCCTTCTGCTTACCCTGCTATGTTCAGGCAACAGCATGATGCTAAAACATATAGGTTAGTTATGCTTAATTAATTATTTTAAGATCACTTAGCCTTAGTCTAACAAAATTTATTTAAAATATCTAAATAATACTGTTTAACTCCTCGAATGCCTGAATACAGCGGAAAGTGGGAAACGGAGTGTCTTAACACTAGATTCTCTGTGCCTACTTCACGCTATATCCCGCACACCTACTACCTACAGGATATGGCGTGAAGCTGATTTCTTTTTTAACTACTTTTATTATTCATACTGTTCTATTCATTGACGACTCGGTACTCAATGCGAATCCATTGCGAGTTGTGATTAACCAATCTTGGCATTGTATTGGCTTTTATAAGATTATTGTTTAGATTCCATTGTTCAAGCTACCTTTGTTTTATTGTGGCGAAATAGATATATGTATGACTATTTATTACTTTAGTATTGAGACCGTCGTGGCCAGCATCGTATTGTAAATGAAATGGTTACTTAGGTTCGAATCTCATTTAGGGGAAAATTATATGGAAAATTAAAAAGTCAAGAAAAACGTTTTTTGTTGTGAAGGTTTACCATTGTTACTATATTGTGGCAAATTAGATTTATGTATCGCTATTTATTATTTTAGTATTGAAACAGTCGTGGCCAGCGTCTGATTGTAAACGAGATGAATATAAAAGTTTGATTCTTATTAAGCGGTTTTTTTTACATCACACAGTGGTCGACAAACAGCAGGATAAGCAGTAGGAACCTAGTGTTAAGACACTCCGTTCCCTATGTTCCACCAAATTCTGGAACCATTGCGTGTTGAATGGCGGAACTCAATGCCACGCTTTGGCTCGACACCAGCGCAGAAAATGGAAATATTAAATACTTCATTTCTGCGACTGGGAACTGAACCCACATCTCGTCGCGTACAGTCATACTTTGTGCCCTCACGCTACGACTGGTCTCAAAAATTATATTTAAAAATTCAAAAGTTAAAAAAGAAATCTCTTGTTAGTATGGAATCTGTCTTTGCCATACCAATTAAGCATAACATTTAACCATAAAAAAATTACATTTTTAAAGTGTTATTCCACAAATTTTTCCTATTCACGAAGGCATAAGTCAAACTAATAAAAAAAGGTTATTTTTATAGGTCACGACTGATGGAGCTTAATATAGTATATTAAGCAAGAAAAAATATCTATAGATTTATGGATGAAAATAATATTATTAAACGATGTTTATAGAACTTATTAGTTAATAGTAATTACGATTTAAATTTATCGATTTTATCGATAATGAAATGATTTTATAATTTTATAAAACTGCACATGTACAATGTGCAGTTGTATAAAATTGAAGTGAAAAGAAAGGAATATAGTATAAGAAAAATAAATATTATTAACATATTTAAAGCCTGGGACATTTTATAAATCAAATTTCAGATCTAGTAATGTTTCTTCTCACCCCATTACACTATATCATAAATACTATAAATTATTTTCAGAATTTTTAATAATAATGTTTAAATACTTGACACGTAAAAACACCCATAAGCCAACTTGTACTCAAACTTGAAACGCATTTTAATCGTATTAAAGTAAACTTCTGTAATAAATTAGGACATTTTACATTAAAATGTGATGTATTGACATCGGCCAGATTATATCCGCCATTTTTACTATCGGTCAACCTGTTCATAAGCTAGTACTGTTGTGATTTCATTATTACTTTTGTGTTATATAGATTTTTTTAATATTTTAAAACATGAGTAAATATGGACCAAATTAAATATTATAGAAATAAAAGTTATTATACATAATATTATAGTTATAGAGACCGTATTTCTTTGTTTACACTTTGCATCATGCCAAAATGAATAGAGTATAGCAAAGTAAAAAAAAAATTAGAAAGCATAAAAACTAGAACATAGTGGGCAAACTAACTAAACCATACGTGGAATGTATGGCTTAGTTAGCCAGCGCGCTTGGACGATTTCCAAGAGGCGCGGTTTCAAATGGAACTACGTTCAATTTTCTATATGTTTTCTAAAAAGCATGAACTTTTTTTTATCAGCTTCACGCTGTATCCCGCACACAGCAGGGTAGGCAGAGGGAACCTAGTATTAAGACACTCCGTTCCCCACTTTCTACCAAATTCTGGAGGCATTGCCTGTTGAGTGGCAGAACTCAACGCCGCGCTTTGAATTGACACCAGAGCGAAGAAATGGAAATATAAATTCAAGTAAATATTTCATCTCCTCGAGTGGGGATCGAACCCACAACCAGTCGGTTTTACAGTCACATCTCGTGCCGCTGGGCCATGACTGGTCTCAACTGATGAACTTTTATTTTAATTATTTGTATTAAAGCGTTCAGGCTGGCAAGTCTCAAGAAGTTGTATTCACTGACTACTTACTATTAATTGCTTAGATGCTGCATAAAGGCAACTTAGTTCTCGCTGCGGCCTTCCTTGTAAGACCTTCTTTGTAACGTGAGACTTCTAATCTAGGTACTAGAGGTTCTCGACATTTACATAATACTAGTGGCCCCTGCGTGGCTTCGCTTGCCTGTACAAAACCATTTTTTTTTCATCTCAATTACTTTCGTGATCTAATAACATTATAATTTAAAGACAATATTCATACACTAATAGCTAAAGTTTTAACCCACTCAATAAATTTTATTGTACTATCCATACAGTGCCCACAAGAACCGCTCCGGCAGAGAGCGAATTGCCGGAGTAAGGTCACTGAATACGCTTGAGGTTGAACCCGATACCTCAGGGAAGCACTTACAACTTTTCTCTTCGATAACTCGATCTTCCAGTCCTCGGTACGCTAGATCTTGACATTGGGGTTGTGTTATGTCCGCGGGAGCTATTTTATTTTATCCCTACTCTATGTCACATCATGTCAACCTTGGGACTTCCCCAATCCACAAGTGGGGTCGCGCCCGGTAGCAGTACACCTCTGTAGCCGGGCGTATGTACGAGTATATATATATGTATGTTTGATGTATGTATGTACATAATTATGTGTATGGGTTTAGACGTTCATCTGTTCCCTCATAACTTCTACATTAGTAATCATAATTAGACAAATGAGGTGTCGTTAGAAGCCTCTTAATCTTCCGCTGGTTAAAGAATACATGACGTCACGTTAATTTGACTACAGCACCCTCTAGGGGCTATTAGTTATTGCTCACGGCTTTGCTTGTAATCACCGGATAATTGCAAGAATTTATAAAATCACTTAAACTAATTAAATATTATAATTGGATAAATAACACGAATTCACATAACTCCAAAATGAGTTAAATAAAAAGATATAAAGTAAATAAATCGTAGGTTCCTATAGTAATGGTCCTATTAAACTTAACCCAACAGCAAAACATTTTTAGCGCTGCATAATTCTTCTTAATTCTTTAAAAACAATAAGTATTTCGTTCCCACGAGTGGGAATCGAACCCAGAATAATGACCTGTGACTGCCTGACATAGAAATTTTGTAATTTAATTTATCCGCTCTTATAAGACCCACCACGGTGTTAAGTCCATGTAAGACACAATGCCTCAAATTCAAACGAAAGGCGGAGATCGGAGCATCATCACTTAGACATAACTAAATTCTTTCGGTTTTTCTTCTTTAACTAATGTCGACATCTTCATCTAAATATAAACAAGGGTTGCAGATTTATTTCTACTAGTGGAATGCTTATGAGGATATATATATATAACTCTAGATTCTCAGGTTCGATCTGCCTGCTGCTGCTGCTGAAAAAATAAACACATACAATAATACAACAATACATTTGGGACCTAAACAACAATGTTTGAGAGAGATAATAATGAATTCAAATTATATGTATATTTCTCTGGTCTAAGCAAACAAATGCAACGTTAGGTTGATTTTTTTAGCTTCACTGTGCATACCGCACATAGCAGGATAAGTAAAGAGAACCTAGGAATCTAGTGCTGAGAACTCTTTTTTCATTAAGATACTTCCTTTCCCCAATGTTTTGAACAAATTTGCAGACATTGAATGTTGAGTAACGGAACTCAACATCTCGCTTTGTCTCGTTACCAGAACAAGGAATATGAAAATATTAAATATATAAGTTTTTTGCGGAAATGGGAAAGGGGAATCGAACGCACAACCTATAGCGTTTACAATCCTACGATGGTACCCCCGCGGCATGACTGACTCAGTTGAATAATTGCAATAAATATACGAGTATACTTTCTATGAGTGGATAATACAATAATTCTATTCAATATCTATCACGAGGTCAGTGTTGGCGCTCAGGGTTCGATTCCCACTCGAGAAAATGAAATATTTCATATTTTCATCTCTACGCTCTGGTATTTAGACAAAGCGCAGTGTTTCGCCACTTAACACGCAACGCCTCGAGAATATGGCAAAAAGTAGGACACGGAAGTGTCTTGATGGGAACGAATTGTATTAATACACTGGGCTCCCTCTGCTTGCGGCAGCTATGTACATGATATAGGGTGAAGCTAAAATATATACTTAGTCTTAGTTAGCCTAATTTATTTATTTTTAGATCATTTAGATTTTGTCTAATAAAACGAATCCAAAATGTCTAAATTATACTGTATAATTACTTTTATTATTCATACTATTTATTCTATTCGTTGAAGAACTATGCTATGGTACTCAATGCGAATCCCTTGCGAGTTGTGATCAACCAATATTGACATTGTATTGGCTTTTATTAAGATTATTATTTAGATGGCATTGTTCAACCTGCCTTTGTTTTGTTATGGCGTTTTAGATTTATGTTTCACTACTTATTATTTTAGTATTGAGACTAATTACAAACGAGACAAATACATAGTTTCAAATCTCATAAAATTAGCTTCACGCCCACAGCAGGGTATGCAGAGGGAATCTAGTGTTAAAACACTCCATTCCCCACTTTCCGTCGAGTTCTGGAGGCACTGTGTGTTAAGTGGCGGGACTCAGCGCCGACACCAGAGCGAAGAAATGAAAATATAAATTTAATAAAATATAATTGAATCTCATTTACGGTAAAATTATATAAAAAAATTAAAAAGTCAAAAAATAAGTATTTTTTTCTAGTCTGTCTTTTTTTCATTAAATCATAAGAGACATTATCAACATTAAAAAAGCTTTAAATATTTGTATAAAAAGCGTTCAGGCTGCCAAGTCTCAAGAAGTCGTATTCACTGACTGCTTAATATTAATCGCTTAGACAGCGCATAAAAGCAACTTAGTTCTCGCTACGGTAAGACCTTCTATGTAAGGTGAGACTTCTAATCTAGATACTAAAGGTTTTCGACATTTATGTATACTAGAGGCCAGACGTGGCGCAGGGCCACAAAGTGTGACTGTAAAATCGACTGGTTGTGTTCGCTCTGGTATCGAAGCAAAGCCCAGCGTTGAGTTCCGGCACTCAACACGCAATGCCTCCAGAATTCGACGGAAAGTGTGGAACGCAGTTATTTAACACTAGGTTCCCTCTGCCTACCTTGCTGTGTACGGGATACAGCATGAAGCTGATTTAAATAAGTTTCCGTAACTTTAAAGGAAATAACAACTCTTATAAGATCACTTTGTTGTCCGTCCGTCTGTCTATCTGTCTGTCTGTCTATTTGTCTGTCTATCTATCTGTCTGTCTGTCAAGAGCCTTTATCTCAGGAACATATATCTCCAATATCGAGCTGAAATTCAAATCATACTCAGATCTACCATAGATCTGAATATGATTTGATTGATTTCCGTTCTGAAAAAATCGTATTTCAACATTTACTTAAAAAAAGATATGGCCGTTTATATCGCATAAAACGCGTATTTTCATACTACAAAGGGAATAAAAATTAATAGGGTACTTCCGGTTCAAGTACAATCATGAAATTTGGCAGCTAGCATCTACAGGTAGTACCAGTTTAGGAAAAAAATTATATATTTTTGTTCTGAAAACTATATGTTTGTGGTTAAATTCTAGAAAATAATAGCTTTAAAAGGGGGTAAAATTTAGTATTAAAAATCGCTAGTTCAAGTGAAGTATCAGAT
Organism: Heliconius hermathena; assembly: GCA_013403705.1. Taxonomy (NCBI): domain Eukaryota; kingdom Metazoa; phylum Arthropoda; class Insecta; order Lepidoptera; family Nymphalidae; genus Heliconius; species Heliconius hermathena. The sequence continues at coordinate 66,539 of JAAIXJ010000655.1, read as the reverse complement.
GAATCTCAGGCTAAGTTACTTAACTTAACTTGAATTTCAGAAAAAACTCGAGATCTCCAATTTTTGTACGGATCCCTCGGAGGGCGAGCCCAACTCGTACTTCGTACGTGTCGACTATATGAGTTCTTTATAGAGTTTCAATAAGTATCAAAAAAATAAGGAAAAGGATGAAATTTCAAATTTAAATGACCTTAAAGAAATTTTAACACCAACATATTAAAGAAATATTAAAATCCGAATCTTCAAAATATTTCAGGAAATATTGGATTAATTATAATCATTATAACTAACGACATAGTGGCATAAACAAACGCCACAGATTTTCTTGCATGGTAGAATACATTCACCTGATATAAATTGAATACTATCATTTTCCTAAATAGAATCAAATTTACAACCGACAGTATATTAGCCGTACGTCTCATGTCATTATCACTGACCTACTGTGGCTTCACGCTGTACTTCTTTCAGCTTCACGCTATATCCAGCATATAGCAGGGTAGACAGAGGGAACCTAGTATTATGACACTCCTTTCCCCACTTTCCACCGAGGTCTGGAGGCATTGCGGAGGCGTGTTGGGTGGCGGAACTCAACACCGCGCTTCGCCTCGAAACCAAGAACCAACCAAAGAAATGAAAATATAAATGTAAATAAATATTTCATTTCCTCGATTGGGAATCGAATCCACAACCAATCGATTTTACAATGACATATTATGCCCCTGCGCCACGACTGGCCTCAATCAATAAGAATCAAACTACTGTGGCATTGAAGCATATTTTTAAATGAATGACCCCACTAACCGTTCCCAATCTCCGTAGTCCATTTAAGGCAGTCTCTGACAGTCTTCACGGCTTCCGGTAGATCTTGACTCTATTTCCGTTATCCAGACCTATATTTTGTCACCTTAGAGCTAAATCTAGGATATGAAACGTAGGGCACCATTTTGCTTACATATATAAATATAATGAATACATAAATAGATTTATAATAAAAAATATTTTTCGCGGCACTGATTTTCCCACGCATTGTCCGCAATTTAAGAATTCTCGTCCAAATTCCAGACATTGCGGGAAAAAAAGTGTCTTGACACTACGTTATTTATTAACACCTACTAATCTTATTTATTCTGTAATTTATGCAAGATACCATAAAACGTAGTGATGTAACCATTAGATTTCCCAGATAGCTGTATTGGTTAGTTAGTATAGGTTATTTCCAATATAATTCATTTTGCAACTTACTATTTTAATTTCTATTAGGTACTACAAATAATATGCACTGGGAGTAATATTATTTTGATGCAATTGTAGGTATAATATGCATTATTCAATTTAACTTTAAATAACTTAAATTATCGCTTTTCCTGTTTTTAATAAAAAAATTCATATATATATAAGAAGAATTCTTGTCTGTCTGTCTGTCTGTCTGTCTGTCTGTCTGTCTGTTTGTTTGTTCGTCTGTCTGTCTG
>JAAIXJ010000655.1:15528-64301 GCA_013403705.1 Heliconius hermathena | reverse complement strand
AAAATACAAACAAAAAAGTATTTAAATCGGTTAAGCAGTTTCTGAGATCGTGAAGAAACGCACAGACAAACAGACCAACTGACCAAGTTTTATTATATTGTTAATTGTAATATTTTCTATGTACAGACACCGATGAGTTAGGATTTTATTGTATCAATAAGTTATGTTTTTGTTTCAAACATTCAATTAAAGATTCTTATGGGAGGTACAAAAATGCGACCTATAGTTTTAACAACTTTCTCATAAAAAATCGGTATATCGGTAAATAATAGGTATATCAAAACACGAACATAATTCAGTGTGTTAAGTAAATCATTCTGTGGTATAAGCGGGCGAAGCCGCGAGCGGGTCGCTAGTATATATATATATATTTAGTCGGAAAAAATCAGTATCAATCAACTTGAGTCATAAAAAACAAACGCAACTTCATCATATCTTACAATTATTAAAAAACAAATCTACTATAAATAACACAACCTTTATTGAAAAAGGGATACGAAGTGGGAATAAATTGTCAAAATAAGCAATACCAGAAAACCGAGAAAACAAAACAAAATGTATTAAATATTGAAATTCAGGTAAATCCCCGCAATCTTTAGATTTATCATTTCGGTACGCAATTCCTTTGTAATCTCACATAAGCTCTATTTTTTTGAATAGATTGTAATTTATTTTCGTTTAAAACTAAGAATGGATTTTGGGAATTTGCGTTGCGTCTTTCTAGACTACAGGTAATTGGAATTTGTAGACTTAAGCCTATTACAATTTAATTTATTTCTAATATAAGATTTTTTTATAGAAATTACGTCTTCTTGTTGGCAGTGACTAGTGGATTTTTGGCTTTAGGCTTTGGCCCGAAGAACAAAATATTTAAAACAATTGACCACTCCAATTTGACAAGATAAAGCACGAAGTTCATTTTGCCCACTCGATATTGCTTTTTTTACGTTAACATTATCTAGTATATATATACACTATGTTCAGGAAGGTCAACCAAGGTCTTTTCTTCCCTCTTTTACTAGTAGCTCTTGCATAAGGTATCCTCTTCCCATTTCTTCAGCGCTCATCTTCTCAACGTGCCCAAACTACCCTCACGAGGACGTTTTATTGATTGTTACTGTAAGAGCAAAAAAATGCGAGTAAAATCAAAATAAAATACGTAAATAAATTTTAAAGTCTTCATGGCGTAGTCAAGTCCGATTGAAAATCCGGAGGTAGTGATTTCAACTCCCTCTAGTCATAATGACTGATTTCCATTTCCTCACTCCGATAAAGAAGGCATTCCGAGTCAAAAAGCGAGCGACAAAGCGAGTGTCAATACTGTCAACTGAACCGAACTGACTGCCTTAACTGAAACATTTAATATATATACATATGTAAATATGCATATTTCACTATATATTCATTATATGGTTATATTTCTAACTAGCGGCCCGCCCACGGCTTCGCCCGCTTAAAATACATGATTATTGATTTAATAAGCAAAATTGGTTGACAACTCTAATGATTTCTAATATGATTTTTTTATTACTTTAATCTGTAATATTCTAATATGATTTTTTTACGACATTATCGTAACTTCTATAAGAATTTTCGATTGTTTCGAACTAAAAAATATGATCAATGTTGATATTTAATATGCATAAAATATACATAAAACTATTTTTTTATTATATGTGTATATTTTTGTAACATTACGTTCTTTATAACTATGTTATGTTTTTTAAAGCTCTGTTAAATGTGCTGATGTCACTTAATAATTTAGTGTACTGCTTCAGAAACAGCCTTAAATGTAAAATTATTGATTTGGGTAAGGATTCATAATGTTCTTTGTAAAATAACTGTAATGTTTGCATATTAACTTCTGTACAGTTTTTAAATTAGTTACGCATGTTGTTAGCTAAATGTACAATTGGTAAATATGTAGTTATTACAGAGTACACGTAGAAAGGATGTTTTTAGGCATTTTTATATAGATTTATTTCAAACGAACGAACGAACCAAAAAATCTATGTATTTGCTTGATATCTCTTTGAAGATCAAATCGTTCTTTATCTCTGTGTTGAATTAATTACGATTTCAACTTAACTGTTATGATTTATGAAGGTAATCTCCACTAACAATTCAATTTTGTTTACTTTATTGTATAACTAGCGACCCGCTCGCGGCTTTGCCCCCTTTAACTACTGAATTATTCATGTAATGTACCTATGTTTGCAAAACACTTAAGATTACTAATGTGAAAATTATTTAAACCTTAATGCAACCCGCATTTTCGTAGTCCCAATAAGGATGTTCCAATTGTTTAAAAAAACACACTTAAACAAATGACACAAACAACAGAAAACTTTGACGAAAGAAATTATAAACAACAGACTACCTACTATTCTCTTACCCAAAAATACTTAAACGAAAGATGTAACCAACTATGTCGCGTTGAAATACATTATAATTATTGGATAACTCCAAAATACGTGCAATCGCTTCTAAATTAACTTTGCTATAGAGCCAGGCGCAGAATTGAAGCATTCTCTCGTCCATCTCCGTAGTAGCTCCGAACGACATCTGGGCGTTGACACAGTATGAAATTGGAAGGATTATCAAANTAAGAACTTATTTAAAAGGATAAGGATTAATATCATTATGGACACACATCCCTTACAATAAGAAAATATATTTAAATTACCGTCTAATTTCCGTCTCCTCTACGCTTTCATTAGTAAGACGATTTTTATTTGCATTTCTTGTTCTACGACCTATGAACGACTTTTTCGTGGCATAATTACATTAAAAAAGGAAATGTTTAAAAAAGTAAAAAAAAATAATAAAAGGACAGAAGAAGAGTAAACAAAATAAACAACAGGATACTTAAACGAAAGAAATGATAAACGAAAGACAACCTACTATTCTATTAATGAAAAAAGATGAAACTAAATATATCGCGCTGAAATAATACATTAAACTCTAATTATCCAATGTACAATCGCATCTAAATCTACTACTTCGCTACAGAGGCAGACGGATGCGTCGCGGGGCGCGGGGGGACGCATGGCGTGTGGTGAGCCGTTTCTCAGCAAGGATTTTTTGATATTGTAAGTATTGTATTGTAAGGATTGATGCCATTATGGACAAACATCCCTCACAATAAAAAATGCTCACTGTATGTTATCCTTAGAAGATACAAATATGCTGTCGCTGACTTTTTTGTAGATCTTATTAAGAGGAATAATACTCTAGTACATTGATTTCATGTAGGACTTACCATTAAAGCAGCGCATGGGTGATAGTTTCTCAACGGGTAGGACTTTATGCACATTTATCATATTTATCTCAAATTACATTAAAATATACATATAATAAACTATATATAAACCTTCTCTGAGAAATACTCTACCTAATGGTGAAAACCGCATCAAAATCCGTTGTGTGGTTTAGAAGAAGATCACTTAGAAAGGCCAGACAGAGACGAAATGCGTTCTTATTTTATAAGATATAGAGAAATATTGTATAATAGTGCTTCAAAAATATGTATTTTTATCAACAGTCATATAATCAAGACGTTTCGAATGTCATTCTTTAGCCAGGAATCTTACCAGCGCGATTGCTATATTGCTATTACGAAAGTTAGTTCGCAGGCAAACTAATGCCTTAAACATTCAAACGACAATACCTTTTTTTTAATGAACCGATTTTGATGAACCAAACTTTATTAGTNTACAGACAAAATATTTTTACTGTCTTATTATATATAGAGATAATAAAGCGCCGAGTGTTAGTAAAATATAATTGCGCAATATAGGAAACGTTACTAAAAGAATATCGAAATGAAGTGATTAAACAAAAATCGTGACTGAGCTACACCGTAGCGTAGCGTACGTGAAATATTCCTATATAAATTATACAAAATATAATATATAAAATTTTGCACGCCCTCAGCGCTGCTGGATATTATATTGTGCTAAATTTAAAAATACGTAATTGCAAGAGTGTCGGTGAAATAAAATATACATTTATATTCTTGTTCGCTAACATCCTCAGTTATCGTACACGCTAGTTAAACTCAATATTTCCCAATTTTTGGGAATATTCATAGAGACGTTGATAGCGTAATATCTCGTTTTCTACTTATATAAATTTTTTTTTAGCATTTAGAAAACAACGGAAAGAAAATTACATTTTAAGAATGCGCTCGGACGATTTAAGGTGAAATCCCGTTAAGTTAGGTTAAGTAAGGTTTTACAGTCACACCTCGTGCCGCTGCGCCACGAGGTGTGACTGTAAAACCGACTCATTGTGGGTTCGATCCCCACTCGAGGAGATGAAATATTTACTTAAATTTATATTTCCATTTCTTCGCTCTGGTGTCGAGGTTAAGCGCGGCGTTGAGTTCTGCCACTCAACACGCAATGCCTCCAGAATTCGGCAGAAAGTGGGGAACGGAGTGTCTTAACACTAGGTTCCCTCTGCCTACCCTGCTGTGTGCGGGATACAGCATGAAGCTGATTTTATTTTTTTTTTTTATTTTTTAAGAGGTGTCATGGCGCAGGGACTCAAGAGCGCAACTGTAAAGGCGACTCTTGTGGGCTCGATTCCCGCTGTGGAGAGGGGAATATTTAAAAAAAAATATCTCCTCGCTTCTTTTACGCGCGGCGTTGAGTTTCGCTACTTAACACGCAATGTCTCGAAAATTCGGACTTTGTCTCAATATTCCATTTTGATTTGTAAGTGAGCGCAAGTGAGCAAGTGTACACTTTATTAAAGCAAAATACTTAAAGCGATCGAAGCGCGATAAAGCAAGATCTGACTGCTAACACAAAAGTTTTGAGTTCGATCCCAACTCAGAGAGGGGGTAAAATAAAATTATTCTATAATTTTAACACGCAATATTTCGTAAGTTAGACAGAAAGTGAGGCATGGATTATTTTAACAAGAGATTCCATTGCTCTCCTACATAGAAAAATGCGTAAAACTGTTAAAAGCAAATATCATCTTATATTAGCAAAACCCAAAGCAGATAATAAAGTAACTAAATTTAACACGTAATTTCAATCTTAAATCTAAGCCCTGAGATCCAACTAACATGTTTAGTCCACTGCTAGTAATACGCCCTTTAATCATAATTGGTTAAATTAGATAAACTATTGGCAAATCCTAAGATTTATATATTTGATATCTTCTAATGATCTATACCACAATATATTTACTACGTACTCGATACTTTATGACTGCCATATTTAGTTTTCCCTCATATTATATTATAGTTCTGTCATCTGTCAATACTAATATTTATCCTATACAGTGTATTTGCTTTTCAGTATAATATGGACTGTGGGGATTGAGGTGGAAATTATGATACTGGTTCACATTTCAGAAATTGTATAGGTACGTTAACGCGACTATAACGATGAGTGTTGGTTCTGTTACCACAGAAGGATATGCAATGTCAATTATTACAAAAATTATTAACTTATTCCATAAAAACAGTTTTGTTTATTTATAAATATTTAACAATAACATGTTAAGGTCTTAGAAAAAAATTGATTTACACAGGCATATGATTTATTTCCATATAGCAGAAGGAAACAGCGGAGCTCAACGCCGCGTTTTTTTACCCGAACCAGGTGAATGATAATATTTTTTAAATATAATCATCGTCAATATAAACATTGTACCCATAACCGCTTACAGTTAGCAGAGCGATTGCGCTGCAATGGACTCATTTTACTTATTTACGCCAGTCATTAATTAGAAAGGTCTATATTGAAAAGGAACCGCTAACTTTTAACGCTTAGCTTTAAATTATAGCGGAATGTGCTGACGTTGGCATATTTCGTTGTTTTATTCTAACAATACACAGTGTTTTTTTTTGTTTTCCCTTTGTTATTGATATCGAAGATATATTAAAAAATTTTTTTTAAAAACACATCTGCTAGATTTTTAATGGCGTATTCTATAATATATATTTTACAAATCTGGCTTTTGATATATACATGGGTATGAAATGATTATGTGGGTTGTGTAAAAATTTGGAAACCACCATTTTGTTACGGCGGCCATTTTGGATGAACAAAAATATTGATTATATGTAATTTCATTGACAGAACTGAAGTCGCAAGTTAAATTTCAGATCAATTGTACACTGTAACATGGGTCAAATCAATTTGCAAGATTTCATAACACTAACACATATACTACGAGTAACATGGAAACGCAAATAAAAAACTGTTATAATAATTAGTAGTAGTTTGTGTCTGACACAAGTCTATGTGACCGAGATGACTTTGAACTCAAGAATATCGACACAATTTACTTGATGAAATTAATGTATTATAGTATCACACACAAAAATATTTGTTTAATAGAAAACAGGATTTTCTAAGATAAGCGCGTTCAATCAGACATATTTTGAGTTTTTAAATATTCGTGTGAATACTGCACTGTGATGTAATGGGATAAAGAAGAATGGGGATCCTGGTCTATGGATAGCCAATAATGATATTATTGCCATATGGCAGTACTGTCAATTGTGCACAACTATTGTTAATAAATAAGGTCATAAACGTTGAATTGTATTTTGAAAAAGTTACACCCATGTATGCGTCATGTAGCTGAATCTCCAGGTCTCGTCAGAACGTATCGAAATTCAGCTACTGATAAATTTCACTCAATTTGCCGTCTCCTTATCATTGGAGCGTGGAATATGTACGGTCTTAACCAACCTGGTACACTGAATTTTGAAAAACGAAAAATATACAGGATGGAAGTGTCAGCACCACTTTAAATGAAACCACAGTTTTAACTACTCTATTAAAGCCTAATACAATTAAAAAAAACCCCAAAAATGAAAAAGTGATTTTTTCAAACAAAATGAATATTAAAATTATTGTTGTAATATAAAACGCCATTTGTCAAGAACAACGCACGCACACATAAACCTATCAAAGGGAAATCGCCCTATACGCCTCATTCTGAAATCGAGTCGTAGGTATTGGCGGCAAAATTCAAAGTTGATTAACCTTTAAAAAAAAACCTACGTCAAACTGTTGAGGTATCTTGATTAATTTCTTTAGGTATGGGTTAAAAATATTTTACCCTATATGCTGTTCCCGTAAAAGGAGCGCTGACACTTCTACTCTGTATATATTAAATATTAATAAGAATATTAATATTTAATTTGTAAAATTTTGATACCTACAATTAGTTCTCTTGATGTAGGAAGTCTTTTAAATTTTATACTAAAATAAAAAAACGAAAATATTACACACCCACTCACACATACCCGGGGCAGAATTGTATTGCCACTACTACGTAGCCTTGCTATGCTTGAAACAAAAAAATTGAGACGACAGCAAAGAATTATGAAGAGGATTAGAAAAATAATAAGAGAGGAAACAGAAAGAGATCCGTTGAATGTGGGTCCTATCACTGAATCTGAATGGAAAGAAGTTAAAAAGAAAACAAGCTGGTAGAAGAGAACAGCCATAAGAGAAAGAGCTAATGCGCTTATAATTTGGCCAAGAGAATAGGAGCAATACGCTGATATATTAAAATGTAAGTAAATCGTAAGTATCGTATTAAAACGTAGGTAAATCAAGATCCATCAGCACAACCTGTTACCTGCCGCCGAATTTTCTAACCGCACAGTACGCCATAAGCTGAAATATCATCCACACCACCTGGATACGTGGCAATCCACTACTGTGCGGTTTCGTAGGAACTTCCTTCCACGCACCACGGAACTGTGGAATGGCCTACCCGCGGCAGTGTTTCCAGGTCGATATGACATGGGTACCTTCAAAAAGCGCGTCTATCTCCACCTTAAAGGCCGGCAACGCACCTGTAGCTCCTCTGGTGTTGCACGGGGCCGTGGGCGGCGGTAATCACTGACCATCAGGTGACCCGAACGCTCGTTTGCCTTGTCCTTTTCCATAAAAAAAAAAAAACCAAATTAGTCAGTGTGTTGACAAAATCAAAAGAACTACTGCAGGAGATGGAAGGACAAGGAAGGACACAGATAAAGCCTCAAAGCTGAGGAAAGCGACAACTGATCATCGCGGCCACGAAGCAACAGTTGGACCGGAACCCTCATGGGGGAGTCCGGCTCTCACTTGACATTTTAGTACTTAAATACTTATTTATACTTATTTAGAAAACGTATAAAAATTTGAACGCAGCGGGACTCGAACCCGCGCCTCCTGGAAACCGACCAGTTCTTTCCTAAGTGTGGAATAACACTTTAAAAATGTTTAAAAATATTTTAGTACTTGTTTTTACAGCGGCGACGGAAATAGAAATAATTAAGATGATGATCTGTGACAATTGCAACTCCTGTTTTGCTTATTGGGTACGGAACCCTAATTAGTAAAAAGAATACACATATTATGTGTACGTGTCAGTTTTACCAGTTGAATATGGTTTTGGGTATTGTAACATTATTTTGAGTTTCACGGTCTACAAGACGCGCGATTAATTACTCGGTTCGATAAACCTGATTTTCCGACGCCAACGCCACATTTTATATAAAACGGTTATTGTACATCAACTTAATCCCAATGTTATTTTACGTGATCTCATTAGAGCGCGGCCGTTATATAACTCCAAGGTATTATAATAGTCAATGTGATGTGGTCGGAGTTGACTCAATGGATTGGCCTTTGATTACAAGTTCAGTGGATACGGGTTCGATTCCCGCTCCTAAGAATATTTTTTTTGTAGCGTCCCGCACGTAGCTGGATAGGCAGAGGGAACCAAGTTTTAAGACAGTTTTGCAGAATTTTGGAGACATTGCGTGTGGAATCAACGCCGCGCTTTGTCTCGTTATGAGAACGAGTAATATGAAAATATATGGTCTTATTTATACCTAATTTATTATTTTTAGATCACTAAGGCTTTGTCTAACAAAATTAATCCAAAATATCTATTTTATAATATAGTATAACTATTTTTATTATTCACACTGTTCTATTGGTTGACGACTCGGTACTCAATGCAAATCCCTAGCGATTTATGATCAACCAATCCTGGCATTGTATTGGTTTTTATTAAGATTATTGTTTAAGTGCCATTGTTCAAATTACCTTTGTTTTATTGTGGCGAATTAGATTTACGTATCACTATTTATTATTTTATAGTCCAAAATCCAGGGCCCTCAGACCTACGTAATTTTAGCAAAGCTGAAATTTTGAGGACTATTAGTCTAATATGTAGTTATGACAATATACGTACTCACTTGAAAGTTAGTGAGTACATTTTCAGATGTAGCGCCCTTAGGAAAACTTAACCTTTAGAATTTCTAGGCAGAAGTAAAGGCCCACGTAAAGGATCTGGTAATAATAAATATTCATTTTTTACATTATTTTTAAATACATATCTAAATATGAGCATTTCTACTGTAACGTAGGTGAATGTATACCTAAAATTGACGCTACCTTTGAAAAGGCCCCATTTTCAAGTTACTCGTAGTTCTTACGCCGTTAACTACATAACGCCTTAACTACATATATGACTTTATCTGTCGGCTGAGCTCGATGTCGGGCCTTCGCCGTGACCGATTTTCCTCAATAATTGATTTCTTTATGTTTTTCAGTAATTATTTAATATGCTTTTTTATGTATATTGTAATTATATGCACTAATAAGTGCCTTAAAATACTAAAGACTTTTATTAAACAGTTTCGTTCGCAGGCGCGTCTTTTTTTCTAGGCGGTCACTGAAAATAAGCGTTCGTATTATTGAGTGTTGTTGCTCATATGCCAACACATCTGCTGAGGGACCTACCTTTTTGAATGTCACACTGCGGTACATTTTGTTTTAATTTATGCTTTGTCAATAAGAATTTGTTTAAAGTATAATAGTAAGATTATTTGCATGCTTGATCAAGATTGTTTGTTGTGTTGTATTATTTTTTTTGTTTGTCATTCTTCTTTTTTGCCTGTATAGCAGTTGTTATTGTTAAAATAAAGCTTTAAATAGATATATAAATGAATGAATGAATGAATTAATTAATTAAATAAATAATTAATTAATCAATTAATGAAAGAAAGAATGGATGAATAAATGAATAAATGAATGAATTAATTAATTAATAAATAATTGTATGAATGAATGAATGAATGAATGAATGAATGAATGAATGAATGAATGAATGAATGAATGAATGAATGAATGAATGAAAGATCGAATGAATAAATGAATGAATGAATTAATTAATAAAGGAATAAATTAATGAATGAATTAATTAATAAATGAATAAATGAATGAATAAATAAAGTGGTCTTATAATGGTTTCTTTTTTCTTTAAAAGATAAGGAACCCTAAAAAGATTAAATTTTCAGAGAATTGTTAATACAGACATAGTAACGATAACATATAAAGATCTGATTAAGTAAAATATTTACAAAATTTATAAATTAAGTTAAAAGTTAATGGACCCAAATATGTTATTTAAAACATATAACCCATAAACTTTTTCACGTGAAATACACTGCCGTGTCCATGACACAGCTTTTTTTTATTCCTTCAGTACTCATCTTCTCAACGTGTAAAAACTACCCTCACGAAGATGTTTTCTTCATTGTTACTGTAAAAGTAAAACAATACGATTAAAAATGAAAACGCAATACGTAATTTAAGATATTCGTGGCGTAGCGGCATAACATCTGGCTGAAAATGCGACGGTTGTAAGTTCGATTTCCACTAGGAAGAATGCACTATTTCCAAATCCACGCTCTGTTAGAGAAGGCAAGCCCAATCAAAAGCGGCGAGCGACAAAGTCAGTTTGCGTTTACCAAAAAGTGGGCTGTGCGTGTTGAACGGAGTGCCTTAACTTAATGCGCATCGCAGTGTGAAACTATTAATAAATAAAACTATTACACTATTTTACATATGTAAATACATATTTTATAATATTTTCATTGTATGGCTGTATTTTCAACGATAATAAAGCACCGTGTGTTAGTAAAATATTATTATATTTTACTAACACACTCTACAGTAAAATTTACTAAAAGAATATCGAAACGAAGTTATCAATTAAACAAAAATCGTGACTGAGCTACACTATACGTGAAATATTTCTATATAAATTATACAAAATATATCAAATTTGGCACGCTCTCATCGCTGCAGGATATTACATTAAGCTAAATTGAAAAATACATAATTGCAAGAGCGTCGATGAAATAAAATATACATTTATATTCTTATTCGTTAACATCCTCGATTATCGTATAAGCTCGTTAAGTTCAATATTTGTCAATTTTTAGGAACAATCTTAGAGACGTTGATAGCTTAATACCTCGTTTTTTACTTTATTATTTTTTTAATATTAAGAAAAGAACGAAAAGAAAAATTCAAATGATTATTTAATAATTATTTATTATTATTTTCATTCCCTCGCTCTTGCCCCGGTAACACGCGGCGTTGAGTTCTGCCACTTAACAGGCAATGTCTTGAAAATTCGACGAAAAGTGGCAAAGATAAGTACCTTAATGTGAACGAGGAGCCTTAACATTAGTTTCCAAGTTCCTGCGTACCATGCTATGTGCGGGACGATGTGGGTAAAGCTAAGCTTAAAATAAAATTCAATACCGGTGTAAGCATAGATAACAGTTTTGTCTGTGCGTGTTTAGTGGCGGGTCTCAATATCTCTCATTTTGTTTTGCAATAGAGAAAAATAATTTATGAAAGCAAAGAAGATAAAGCGATTGGAGAGTGATGGAGCAGTATCTGACTGTTATCGCGATTGTTGTGAGTTCAATCCTAACCCGGGGAATGATTAAAATATTTATTTTTTGCCCACTGTCGTAAATAAAGCGTGGTAAATTGGACAGAAAATGGGGCAGGGAATATCTCATCACTAGGTTCCCTCTGTCTCCTATGTAGGAAATGCGTGAAATTCTTAAAAAAAGACTGTAAATATCACCTTATCATAGCAAAGACCCGAAACAGAACTTATTAACTAAACTTAACACGTAATTTCCATCTTTAATCTAAACCCTGAGATCCAACTAACATGTTTAGTCAACTGCTAGTAATACGTCCTTTAATCAAGATTCGTTAAATTAGATAAACTATCGGCAAATCTGAAGATATATTTGATATCTTCTAATGATCTATACCACAATATATTTACTATGTGCTCAACACTTTATTACTGCCACATTTAGTTTTTCCCTTATATTATACTAGCGGTTCGCCAGCGGCTTCGCCCGCTTAAACTGTATGATTATTGATTATATAAGCAGAATTAATCGACAACTAAAATTACTTCTAATATGATTTTTTATTACTTTAATCTGTAATATTCTGATATGATTTTTTTACATTATCGTAATTTCTATAAGAATTTTTGATTGCTTCGAACTAAAAGATACGACCAATGTTGATATTTGATTTATAAAATATACATAAAGCTAATTATTTTTTATACGTATATATTTTTGTAACATTACGTTCTTTTTAGCTATGTTATGTTTTAAAAATTAATTTACTGCTTCAGAAACAGCCTTAAATGTTAAATTATTGATTTGGGTAATGATTCATAATATTCTTTATAAAATAACTGTAATGATTGTATATTAACTCCTGTACAGTTTTTAAATTAGTTACAAATATTATATTATTAGCTAAATGTATAATTGGTAAATATGTAGTTATTACAGTGTACATGTAAGAAAGCATGTTTTTTGGCATTTTTACATAGATTTATTTCAAACGAACGAACGAACCAAAAAATCTTTGTATTTACTTGATATTTCTTTCAAGATCAAATTGTTCTTTATCTCTGTGTTGAATTAATTACGACTTAAACTTAACTGTTATGATTTATGAAGGTAATATGAAATTGAATTGTTAATTCAATTTTGTTTACTTTGTTGTATAAAATATTATATAATAGTGCTTCAAAAATATATATTTTTATCTACAGTCATATAATCAAGACGTTTCGAATGTCATTCTTTAGCCAGAAATCTAACCAGCGCGATTGCTACATAACATTCGCAGGCAAACTAATGCCTTGAGTTTATTCAAATGACGATATTTTTTTTAATGAACTGATTTTGATGAAACAAACTTTAATTGTTAAGTTGAGTTAAAACAAAGCTATTGGTCAAACTTTTAAGTAAATCGGTTCAGTTCACTTTCAAAGAAAAATGTGACCATACATATCGACAGAGAGACAGACAGACAAGAAATTAAAAAATATATTTTTGCTTTCTATTATTCTTTTTAAGTGTCCCTCTATCCATTTCAGTCAAAATTACTAAATGTACAGACAAAATATTTTTACTGTCTTATTAAATATAGATTATAGTTCTGTCATCTGTCAAAACTAATATTTATCTTAAAGCGTATATTTGCTTTTCAGAATATTATGGACTGTGGGGATTGAGGTGGAAATTTTGATATTGGTTGACATTTCAGAAATTGTACAGGTACGCGACGATAACGATGAGTGTTGGCTCTATTACTACACGAGAACACGCAGTGTTTCTCTGTCTGTCTTAAGTGGAGCGGGAAGAGGAGAAAGGGATGTATTACCACTGAACTTATTCTGGTTTTTAGTGTGAGGGGTATGAATGTATTAAACATAAAGGAATTATGTTTTGATTGGAATTTGAACCCACAACCTAGTCAAGTGGGCTTCTAAATATTATTGGAATATCTTTTCCATTTTGATGTTGTTTGTAAGGTACTCACCTCAAAAGGTATAAACGGAACCCTTATAGGATTACTTTGTTACCCATCTGTCCGTCTTCCAAGAGCATTTATATGGAGATTGCGTATACATATCGATCTGAATTAATATCAAATATACACATGCAGTACCGTAGAGCACAGAAAAGATACTTCGATCTTTACAACTATAACATAAAATATTAAGTTATTCCTTAAAGACAGCGTTATTTATCTTAATATAAAATCAGCTTCACGTTGTATCCCGCACACTGCAGGATAGGCAGAGGGAACCTAGTGTTAAGACACTCCGTTCCCCACTTTCTGCCGAATTCTGGAGGCATTGCGTGTTGAGTGGCAGAACTCAACGCCGCGCTTGTCCTCGACACCAGAGCGAAGAAATGGAAATATAAATTTAAATAAATATTTCATCTTCTCGAGTGGGGATCGAACCCACAACCAGTCAGTTTTACAGTCACACTTTGTGCCGCTGCGCCACGACTGGCCTGGTGGTTATTTATCTATAAATATCAAATAATAATAATAATTCAGATCTTAAAAAAGTCTTAATTTATGCAGCTATACATATGTTTTATTTCCGCACAGCAGAAGGAGGTAGCGAAAATCAACACCGCGCTTTGTCTACCAGAATTAGGCGAATGATAATGTTTTTTAAATATAATCATTTTCAATCAGCCTATATAAACACCATACCCAGAACAGTTTACAGTCAACTGTGCGATTGCGCTGCAACGCACTCATTTTACTTATTTACGCGAGTCTTTCATTAGAAAAGTCTATATTGAAAAGAAACCGCTAACTTTTAACGTTTAGCCTTAAATTAAAGCAGAATGTGCTCACGTTGGCATATTGCGTTGTTTTATTCTAACAGTACACTGACTATTTTTATTTCTCTTTCGTTATTGATATCGAATATTTATTAAAAAAATATTCATCGATATATTAGTAATAAATCGAATATATTTAAAAATTAACTTTGGTTATTAATGAAAGGTTTTTTATGGTGTATTGTATTTTACAAATCGAGCTCTTTTCTTTGATATTCACATAGATTGACTATGTTGGGTTAGGTTAGGTTAGTTGGGTTGTGTAAAAATTTGGAAAACGCCATTTTGTTATGGCGGCCATTTCGAATTAACAACAATATTGTTTATATTATATATAATTTTATTGTCATCAGAACTGAAGTCGTAAGTGAAATTTCAGATCAATTGGACACTCAGAAATGGGAGTTATGAATAAAAATACAATTTTGAATGCATTTTTAGATACATAATTGTACAAATGATATCGAGCAAATATTTGTATTTCATTTTGTAGCATCTCTGGAATAGAATGCAAATATGTACCATAAACATAAGCATTCAACATGTTTGTTATCTTCTGTATTTAAATATCGTGATCATGTTGAACTTTATTTTATTAATATTAATTAGTTAATTTACAGCAAACATAAATACTTGTTGATATTGAAGAAGTGCCTGGAACAATCAAATCAAATATAACCTTTTAAACAATTAAGTAACTTAACTAAAAATAACATATAGTACTGCTATTACTGCAATCTAAGTATATTATTACCATAGCATAACCCACACTATCCCGCACATTCAGTTTTAGAAGTGGCAATTACTTTCCAAGATTTCAATGCAGTTACACGTTCACTGCCATCATCTCCTTCGGAAGCAGTTCATACTGTTTTTTGTATTAATATACAAAAAAAATCATGTAACTAGTTGTAGACAAAATTTTGTGCTTAAGAATGTGTCACCAGAAAAAAATGTCAATACTTTTGAAAGCCTTAATTTAAAGAAAACTGGTGATTTATGGGGCATGTCTGTTAAAGTTTTTAATACAATTATACCTAATATTGCTCCTTATGTTGCTTTAACTTTCAAAAATTTTGTAGAATCCGGTACTTTTCCTGATGTAATGAAATACAGCAAAATAGTGCCGCTTTAAAAAAGTGGAGATAGATCTGACCCTGGAAATTATAGATCGATCTTTTTTTTTGCCGTCTTTAAGTAAAATATTTGAAAAAATATATATTTACCAGCTCACAATTTTCTTAAATATTAACAATTGTTTCCATACTGAGTAATATGGTTTCACCAAAGGCAAGTCCACTGCAGATGCGGGTGCTGCACTCCTAAAGCACATTTATGATGCATGGATGAAGTCACAAAATACAATGGAGTGTTTTGTGATTTATCCAAAGCCTTTGATTGTGTAAACAATGAAACTCTGTTATTAAAACTTTATCATTATGGTATACTGATACTATCCTTGATCTTATTGCCTCATATCTAAACGAAAGAATCCAGAAGGTTAGTATAAATAATATAAAATCATCTCCTCTAAGGATGGGCGTTCCACAAGAATCTGTTCTTGGTCCTCTTTTATTTCTTCTTTATATTAACGATCTGCCTTTTTATGCAAAGAACCTATGTGATATTGTACTCTTCGCAGATGATACTTTTTTAATATTTAAGTTAAACAGGAATAAAAGAAACTATGACGAAGTGAATAGTGCATTATCGCATATTCTTTTTTGTTTTGATATGAATAATCTAATGTTAAATGCTATTATAAAAAAAAATAAATGTATTGAATTTGCTTTACCGAACGTTAAAAACCATAATTTTAGTCTAGTAATAAAAGGAGAAACCCTCAATATGACAGAATCAGCTATTTTTTTAGGTTTAACTATAGATTCGAAACTCCAGTGGAACACTCATCTGGAAGCACTTGCGGATAAACTCAGCTCTGTCGCGTTCGTAATTAAAAAAGTAAGACAAATGACGGACGTTGAAGCTGCCCGACTATTCTACTATAGCTATCTTCATAGTATTTTATCTTATGGAATGCTACTATGAGGTAGTGCTTCAGATATTCAATATTTATTCACCAAAAAAGAGCCGTGAGATCTATTTATAACCTAGGAGCTCGAGATTCTCTGCGAGATGTTTTTAAAAATGCAGGTATTATTACAGTTGCTTCACAATTTGCATATTATTATATTCTGTTTGTCCTGCAAAATGTACAGTGTCATAGTAAAAATAGTGATATACATACGATAGAAACGAGAAATAAAGATAAACCTGTTACGTCAAGTTTTCGCCTCCAAAAAGTGAATAAATCTTTTATGGGTCTGAGTAAACGTGTATATAATAAACTTCTGAAATGTATTCTAAGTTTGCCACTACCACAATTTACAGTATTTAAAAAACATACTTACAAGTAAAGCTTAATTACGCTGTTCAAGAATATTTAGAGGATAAACATGTATGGAATTAATGTATATTGAATGTGATGCAGGATAGCTGTCAGTTAATGTAATAATTAAATTATACCATTGACTTTGAAAAGAGCAACTGTTGAGTTGCTCTTGCCGGCTTTCTCAGCAGAACTGCCTTCCGAACCGGTGGTAGCTTTTTTTTGTTTATATGTTCATTCGACGATTCAAAAGTGAAAAAATAATTCAATTCAATTCAAAAAATACACAATTTATCATCATATATCATCAATATTTTTTATCGTCTGTAAACCGACTTAACAGACAACTACTTATTTTATAGAAACAAATAAATAAATATATAGTATTTTAGTAAAATAAAAAAATACGTATGAAAACAAAAAAGACATTTCCAATTGAAAACATTAGTATTAAGCAAAACAAGTAGTTTTGAAATTAAAAGATTACGCTTTAAACGATTTCGATTCACATCAAGCTAAATGAACATAAATAGCATTACATCTCTCCTAAAACTACGTACGTACGGCTGAGTCCTTACAAAACTAACATGAATTGTACAATGTTGGTTTTCTATATGGAAGCTATAAATATATTCACGTTGGATCAAATTTTAAAGACTGTCGTGGCGCAGCTGCACATTGTCTATCTATAAATGAAATGGTTGTGGCTCGATTCCCACTTAGAGAAATTAATTATTTTCATTTCCTCGCTCTGGTAACAAGACATTGCGCAGCATTGAGTTCCTCTACTAACTAGGCAATTTCTTAAATATTGAGAGGAAAATGAGGTGCAGAGGGTCCTGACACGAGTTCAGACACTCCACTTCTCATTTTGCTCTCAAAATTCGGGTTGGTTCCCTTCGTACATCTATATACAGCATACAACGTGAAGTTACAAAGAAAGCTATAAATGGTAACTAATAAAAAAAATAATTAAGTTTAGCTAATTAACATTCAATGTCCCGAAAAAGATAAAAATATTAGAAACAGAGCATCTTGACATTAGGTTCCTCTGTCTACCGGGCCACGCGTATTATACAGACTGAAATTATAAAAAAAACAATAATAGTAAGGAAGAAAAACAATTTTGAATTAAGTTCAGTCACTCAACACACAATATCTCGAAAATTAAATTTAAAAAGATAAGCGAAGTGTCTCAACACTACATTCCTTATGTATCTCTACTCAGCTTAGAGTGTGGCTCTAATGGCATGAAAAATAATATTTAAAAAAACATACACATTTAAAGCAAATCGCACCTATTGAAACACCAGCCTAAACAACATTTCGGTCTCTACGACACTCGTGGCCGCTAACGAGTCTCACATTCAGACGTATTCAAATTAAGCCTTTGGCGGTTTTTTCGACGTTATTTGGGACGCTACGCGGTGCGCATTATAACATCGAATGGGGAAAATTTTAGGCGCTAAATAAAAATCTTGTACAGCCTCCACTTTGTATCATTATTAATACATATGCTACACAGGTATATTTTGGAAAAAATATGTATACGACATTAATTTGAAATTTACATATTTCCATGAATATCTGTTTTGAAAGGCCAGAGACCTATTTTGAAGTCAACTTGTCTAAAGATATGAAAATCATATTAAACATTTTTAAATTATATTACAATCTCAAAAATAATTAGAGGCCGTTGTTGAGGCGTAAAGGCAATAAACGTGTGACTATAAACGCGATGGTTGTGGCTTTGATTCATTTTCTAGCTCTGGCAGTGAGGCAAAGCTCGGTGTTCCGCCACGCAACAGACAATGCCTCCAGAATTTAGCGAAAAGTAGGTAACCGAAAAGTCTTAATAGAAACGGAGTGTCTTAACATTAGGTAACCAGGTTCCCTCTGCCTACCCTGCTGTTATTTCTTACAAGTAAACCACTTAATATGCAATACATGCATATACCTGCATGTGTATGTATATTTGTGAAATATTTATCACTAAATATGGTGGAATCTTTAATGCTCTTTTCATCAATACTCAACACTTCTGACTAAAAATTTTAATAACCGTTAGTAGCATAAGATTTAGTCGTTTTGACGCAAATAATTTTCGATCCATGTACAGTAAGTGAGATATGACCTTACCCCCAAGAGAAGTCGTAAGCCTAAGCCTGAATCCTCTAACAAAGTGCTAAGAAGATTTAGAGCTAGTCAAAACCATAAAGGACTCAGACTGCTACCATGAAATATACCCCTCTTTATCCTTTTCAGTTTAGACGCTGCAGGAATATCATACTCCCCTCGATGACGAAGGATAGTAACCCATTGTCCCTTACAAGTCCCCAGAAATGACCTTAAAGTCATATCAATCTTATATAACTCCAAGACCTTTAAGAGCCAAGTATGTCGCACTGAATCATATGCCTTCTTGTAATCTATCCAAGCAGTAGTGAGATTTTTCCTGTTCCATCTTATCTGTTAGCTTATAGCTGTATCAATGAGAAGAAGTCCCTTTGTACCACGTCCACCAGACCTACATCCATTCAGAGTCGGTGCCAAAATATTGTTACGAAAAATGTGTTTGGTGATTTTTTTTCTCGATGTGAAATATAAGCTATTATAGATGATAGATAAGCATGTTATTGGGCGATATTTTTTTGGTTCCGTGGTACATCCGAATTTGTATGACAGGAGTGTTACTCCTGTGGTCAAAAATATTGGTATCGATCCAGAGTCAAGAGCATCCTGGAATTTAACTGGGAACTGGGGATCACACTATAGGTTTTGATTACGCGGTGAATTTCATGCAAAACGAAGCAAAAACAATACATAAGAGCTCATATCTATTGAGTGCATTGTATTAGAAGCTTAATATCTGTACTCCAAAGTACTGTACACTTGAATATCTGATATATTTCAGATTCATACTTCAACTCAATCTCAAGTAAAATGGTTTTGACAAACGGATAGACGGATAAAATTTAGTTTAATTATTTTAATTATTTTAGTTTATTATGCATTAAATAAATCATAATTTAAGTGTTTTGGGAATTGATTTGATTTTCATATTTAATATAATAGAAAAATGTTTATTTATTTCACATCTGTCTAGGTAAACCGTAACTGTCCGCTAACGTAGTTTTTCTCACATAAATTCCGAACATAAATTATATATTGCTCCACAAATCTCTATATTATAAACTTACATTGAAATATCATGAAATCTCGGTCTATATTATAATCATCTAAACTCGATTTTTTTCTATCATCATACAAATTACAATTTACAAACAATATCAAACAAAAAAACATTGAAACTAAAGATTTACCTAGTTCATTATAATAGTTATATAGAATAACTTTTTTATAAAGTAGTAGTTTTGACGAACGACATAACTATATAATTTTTTTATTGTATCAAAATAGCTTTTATGTTGCTCCACAACTCCCTTTATTTTTTAGTGTTAGTCCCATAATTTAAATTAAATTTAAATAAATATTTCATTTCCTCGAATGGGGATCGAACCCACAACCAGTCGCGTGTACAGTCACACTTTGTGCCCTTGCGCCACGACTGGCCTCAAAATATTAATAAATTATAATTCATTTAGAGTGGAAACTGAACCCACAACTGTTGTCTTTAAAGTCACACGCTTGTGCCACTGCTCCACGACGGCCTCATTAGGTAATGTAAGTCTTTTGGGAATTTATTTATAATTGTTTAGCTATAAATTACTCTACAGTTTATTTAGCAATAGGATATTTAGGTAGACGCGCAGTTTTTCCCGCGTAAACTCCGATTCCGATCCTAAATCTTGAAATCTCGGTGTATTTACCATTATACAAATTGAAAGCTGAAGATTCGGCCAATTCTGTAAAACAGTTGTATAGAATAACTGTTATAGCAATTAGCAAATTTGTCAAATTAAGTACTTTAAATTGACATAACTTTTTTATTTATGAACTAATTGTAATAAAATAAAGGCTTGCCAAAATAAAATAGTGAAAACCGCATTTAAATCGGTTAAGCCAATTCGGAGATTAGCGATAACAAACGCACAGACAAACCGACAAACATTTTAAAAATGATTGTTTTAGGTTCTACTACATTAATAAAGATTCCAAGTACCGACTCCGTTACAATTTTACTATAAGTATAGATATAGATTTAGGAGTAAGTAGGTATACAATAATTTAATACAGACTGTCACTTACAAATCTTATTTAAAATTACTCCCATATTTCTCTCCAGATTGTCACTATATACTATAATATTATTTTGATTTTGTATAAGTGTGAGTTGTGACCTTTTACTCTCTAAAAAGCTATCCTGAGCTCCAACAGCCGGAGATTGGGAAAGTATTGCTGACATCTCCTTCGGATGGCTGTGTGGGCCCTTGACACTCGCAGATATAATTTTTATTAAGTGACTCGAATCTCTCCGAATTGTATCTACTCGTAAAAATCAAAAAATCAGCTTCACGCTGTATCCCGCACACAGCAGGGTAGGTAGAGGGAACCTAGTGCTAAGACACTCCGTTCCCCACTTTCTGCCGAATTCTGGAGGCATTGC
Organism: Heliconius hermathena; assembly: GCA_013403705.1. NCBI lineage: Eukaryota > Metazoa > Arthropoda > Insecta > Lepidoptera > Nymphalidae > Heliconius > Heliconius hermathena. The sequence continues at coordinate 42,821 of JAAIXJ010000655.1, read as the reverse complement.
GTGTTGAGTGGCAGAACTCAACGCCGCGCTTAACCTTGACACCAGAGCGAAGAAATAGAAATATCAATTTAAGTAAATATTTCATTTCCTCGAGTGGGGATCGAACTCACAATCAGTCAATTTTACAGTCACACTTTGTACTCTTGCGCCACGACTGGCCTTTCATTTTTTAATGTATTTTTTTTAATTTGTTTTTACTACTGAGAACTGGATTGGAAATATGAAATATTTTATTTTTCGAGTAGGAATCAACCAGTCGCAGGCCTCGAGTGGGGATCGAACCCACAACCAGTCGGTTTTACAGTCACACGTGCCGCTGTGCCACTACTGGCCTCATGTATCTACTCGTACATATCTAAATTACATCGCTAGCTTACGTACGTACGTACATAGCTTAGCCATAGAAGATATGTGCTCTTTTGTTTCTGAGCACATTCATATTTATAAGAAATTGTTTATAATTTATTTTGCAATGTTGTGGTCATCTTCAACTTTAAGGAATTTACACACTTTTTATTTTTCATATTTTCACTATATTCATTCAATTTATGTTTGTAATTTTCTTCTGTCAGCAGCTATTTTTTATTTTTTTTTAATAGATGCTGTGTTTTTTATAAATTTATTTATTTTAGTGTCAGCTTCACGCTGTATTCCGCACGCAGCAGAGTAGGCAGAGGGAACCTAGTGTTAAGACACTCGGTTTCCCACGTCCCGCCGAGTTCTGGAGACATTGCGTGTTGAGTGGCGGAACTCAACGCCGCGCTTTGCCTCAACACCAGAGCGAAGAAATGAAAATATAAATGTAAATAAATATTTCATTTCCTCGAGAGGGGATCGAACTCACAATCAGTCGATTTTACAGTAACACTGTGCCTTTGCGCCACGACTGGCCTCTTATTTTTTTAATGTAATTTTTAAAATTTGTTTTTACTACTGAGAACTGGATTGGAAATATGATATATTTTATTTTTCGAGTGGGAACCAACCAGTCGCAAACTTGTGCCAAATTTCTTTTTTTATAAATATGCATTGTTCATCCTTATATTTAATTATAAAAGATACACTATTGCTTACCTCTATATATATAATAAAACAGTAAAATGCTAAGCCATACGTCATCATTCATCATTCAATCATTCGAAATTTCTTGATGAGAACGTATGGCTTAGGGTCAGAGCGCCTGGTCAGATTCCAAGAGGCGCGGGTTCGAATCCCGCTACGTTAAAATTTGTATGAGTTTTCTAGATAAGTATTATTATTTCCTAAGTGTGGAACAACACTTTAAAATGTAAAAAATACTAATAAATTCACAGAGTAATTAATTACAAAAAAAAAGTAATAATATTATTACGTTTTAAATTTACGTTTAAGCACTTCAATTTGCCTAAGCAAAGAACACACTGTAAGGCAATAAACATACAAAAGATAAGATAAACAAAACATGTCTAGAAGGGAATCGCTTGTAAATACACTTTCATTAATATTTAACTAGTATGTCTTATTCATTTGAGCGTTGGAACCCTTTTAAGGTTAATTTCGTGAAATGTAGATGTTTGATTATGCTATTTAATTTAAAATTAAAGGTAATATATTACTAATTTTAAGGTCAGTCGTGGCGCAAGGGGCACAAGCGCGTGACTGTAGCGACAGGTTGTGAGTTTGATTCACACTAGAGGAAATTAAATATTCAATATTTTTTTTCTATTTCTTCGCGCTGGTGGCGAGGCAAAGCGCGGAGTTAAGTTCCGGCACCCCGCACGCAATGCCCTTAGAATTCATAACAGTAGGCTCCCTCTGCCTACCCTGCCCTGTTACATGCGGGACAAGCTGAAAAGAATAATAATAATACTAGTTGTTGCCCTCAACTTTACATCGTGGACCTAAGATGTAAAATGTTAAATTTGTATTTACTATTCCCGCAAAAAAATTCACAAATCCTCTCTTAGTGCTCCTCTTTATCCCCCGTTTCGTCTGTGCGGCTGGCGAAGGCTTCGTCGTTGCCTATTTTGTATGCTGAGTAAAATATTTTCATTTATTACTAAAATATTATGTCTGCTTTATGAATATCAAAAGTTGACCACTAGCCAGGAAAATATCTTAGATATAAGAAGAACTAGAGGAATTAATTTTCAGATTAATTGTATTTTAGATTTTCCAGACTTTCTTAATTTCATAATTAATTAGTGGATGTTGAAATACTATTATACGAAATATTTGCAGTGTCTCACAATCTCATCTCATGTAAATTATTCAATTAAAAATATTAAATCAACTTCACACTGTATCCCGCACACACCAGGGTAGGCAGAGGGAACCTAGTGTTAAGACACACCGTTCTCCATTTTCCGCCGAGTTCTGAAGGCATTGCATGTTAAGTGGCGGAAGTCAACGCCGCGCTTTGACTCGACACGAGAGCGAAGAAATGAAAATATAAATATCAATGAATATTTCATTTCATCGATCGGGAATCGAACCCACAACCAGCCGATTTTACAGTCACATTTTGTGCCCCTGCGCCACGACTGTCCTAAATATGTTTTATATATCTATATAAGCAATCTTTTATGGATTTAAATATATGAATGTGTCAATAATAGTATTTTTGCAATGTGTATGAACATCAACCAACCAATATTTGGCTAATTTCAAAATACAAATCGTTCATAGAACGTAAAAAAACTTAAGCCAATTTGGTATTCAGAATTTGGAAGATTTCTAAAAGTACTATACTACTATTGTTTAGCTTCACTTTGTATCCTGCTATGGGCAGGAGGAACAGAAGGAACTTGGGAATATAGTTTTAAGGTAATTAATAAATAAAAGCCTTTTTATTGACCTTCGCCACAGTTACAAACTTAATGCTAATTTATAATATTNTATATATATATATATATATATATATATATATATATATATATATATATATATATATATATATATATATATATATATATATATATATATATATATATATATATATATATATATATATATATATATATATATATATATATATATATATATATATATATATATATATATATATATATATATATATATATATATATATATATATATATATATATATATATATATATATATATATATATATATATATATATATATATATATATATATATATATATATATATATATATATATATATATATATATATATATATATATATATATATATATATATATATATATATATATATATATATATATATATATATATATATATATATATATATATATATATATATATATATATATATATATATATATATATATATATATATATATATATATATATATATATATATATATATATATATATATATATATATATATATATATATATATATATATATATATATATATATATATATATATATATATATATATATATATATATATATATATATATATATATATATATATATATATATATATATATATATATATATATATATATATATATATATATATATATATATATATATATATATATATATATATATATATATATATATATATATATATATATATATATATATATATATATATATATATATATATATATATATATATATATATATATATATATATATATATATATATATATATATATATATATATATATATACATATATATATATATATATATATATATATATATATATATATATATATATATATATATATATATATATATATATATATGTATATATATATATATATATATATATATATATATATATTAATTTTCCTGATTTTACTAGTTATTATTTACATTAGGTCTGATTAATTATTATTTATACTAATTACTTATTTAAGGTTATTCACATTTTTTTTATTTACTTAACTGTTATTTGATAATAAATTATTTTATATATTTATTAAAAATTTTCTAAATTACTCATCGACTTATTATTAGTTTTTAAATATAATATCAGGCAAGGTCCCCAGACTGGGTATAGGCCTCCTCCAAATATATCCACTTTTCTCTCTCCAGTGCTGTTTACAATTGTTTCCAATTGAAGCCAGCGGTTTTTATAATGTCGTCTTCCCACCGTGTACTCACCTTGTTTCAGATAATTCTATTATATTACATCGTATTTAATTTCTTTCACTGCTTCTTCCAATTCCAGTAATCGTTCGTAAGACAATAAAGATCTAACATTATATGTTGCTATATATATCATTTTAGTTATTTCATATGTTTTCTTCTTTATAGCTGTAGATTTGTTCTTTGTAGGGTTATGGTCGTACTCTTCCGCGGTGACCAGCCGTTTTTTTGTATTACTTAACTACGGAGGAGGTGCTTGATTGCTTTGCTTGTTTGTTTTGTGTATTATTGTTATTTGTAGGGTTTTTAACTACGAAATTTAATGTTCCTTTTTTTTAAAACTCCTTCTGAAAGACTATTCGACCTTTTAACCGGTACATCCATTTGTTGAATTTTATTCTTTTTATTTATCTATATATTTTTCTCCATATTGGTTTTTGTAGCGTTTTCAGATGATTTTACGCTTAGTATTGTTTTTCCAAACAATAAGTCTGTCATATTTGATAACAACTATGTTTCCCTTCTCTCTTTCCGTTTGTAGTTGTTGTTGTAGTTCTATTCTTTTCTCCAGAATCACTTTTTTGTTTCATTATTTTTATTTTTGTACCTACAGTTGAGAAAGAAACTACTATTGGACGAAGTTTTTAAGATTTCTTCCATGGTTTTAAGTGTAATTGTTTTGTTTTTATACAGGTAGTGGCCTCTGTTGTCGTCTCTTAGAAAATCACTTTAATTTATAATTATATATTTTTAAAACTTCTGCCCTCTTGTGGTCACTAAAAGAAGCTATTAGACTAATTGTGAGAAAATTAATCCATTGATTTTGATTTCCGTTCACAGATCTATGTATTTACGTCTGATATCCGCTAGATGGCGTCTTTCGGTCGAGTCACCGTTCCCTTTCGAAATGACTTGCTTTTTTTTAGTAAACTCCTAGATTAACAGTACTTACAATAATTATTACAAGCAGAAGATATAGGCAAAATGGAACAATAAATCTGTCCAAGAATTACGTTCACTTCATCGTCAATTTTAGTGTCTAAGCTATAACAAACAGAACCGTTTTTCGTCCGTTACACTGTCACCGGTACTTTGTCACTGCTTTTGCACTTATATGTTCGTAATCACTGACACTTTACACTTTTCACGTCCATTTGTAGTCCATGGATATATTCCAACACTTTTTATTACTATTTATACAGTAATTAAATAAATAACCAAAATTATTTACGGAGCTGATGTTAACTGTGCCACAGCAGCGCCCTTTCCTCAGTTTTAAGATACTCCATCCCTATTAAGGCACTTTCGCTACACATTATTTGCCGAATTCTCGAGGCATTTCGATTTTCGTAGCGGGACCAAATTTTCTCGAGTGGGAATCAAACCCACAAGCCACCTAGTCATCCACTAGTTGCATGCTTGTGCCTCGCGCCACGTATGGCCTCTTATTCAATTTATACTAAACTAACCTAACAAAGAGGCCAGTCGTGGCGCAGTGGCACGAAGTGTGACTGCAAAACCGACTGGTTGTGGGTTCGATCCCCACTCAAGGAGATGAAATATTTACTTAAATTTATATTTCCATTTCTTCGCTCTGGTGTCGAGGTTAAGCGCGGCGTTGAGTTCTGCCACTCAATACGCAATGCCTCCAGAATTCGGCAGAAAGTGGGGAACGGATTACACTAGATTCCCTCTGCCTACCCTGCTGTGTGCGGGATACAGCGTGAAGCTATTTTTTTTTAATTTTTAACTAAACAAAACTCTAGTTATACCATATTTGTTTCGATACTCCTACATACACCTACGTAGAGGTAAATGAGTATGACTGATAGACCGTTGCGACGGTAAACCCGGTACATCACAGGTATTAATGTACGGCCACACTGCCGTTATAAATTATGCAGGTGACACAAAGCGACCCTATAATATGCTACTATGAAATAATGTTGTTAGTTATACAAGGCTTTCTGGGCATGATAATATTTTATTTTTGACTGGTATCCTGATATTAAGGTTCATTTTTTTGCTCAAAATTTATAATAGTGTTAAGACACTCTGTTTCTCTTTTTCTCAATTTTCCAGATATTGCGTTTTGAGAAGGCGGTAAGCGAAAGTCGGAATTTAACGCTGCACTTTGTTTTATTAGCAAGCCGAGGAAAAGAAGTTGAGACATTCCCCGAGTGGGGTTCACACTCACTTCGGGTAATAATCGGTTGCGATCATCAAATTACAAGTTTTATCATAAGTAAAGTTAAGGCCAGTCATGGCACAGAGACACAGGCGTGCGAATGTCAACGCGACAGACTGTGGGTTCAATTTCCGTTCCAGTAAATAAATTTAATATTTTCATTTACTCACTATGGACAGTCTTAACACTATGTTTCTACCATATATTTGCTACCATAGTGAGGAAATATTCTTTAAGAATTCAAAACCGTCTATAAAAATTTTGAAAAGAAACTATCGGCACGATCATATTCGTTGAATGATAGGAACATTTTTATTTTTCCACACAGCCGTGTGAACAAATCAACTTACTGGGTTCGTTCGTGGATAGAATTGCACCTCGGGAGTATTTTCCTCGTTTGTTTAATATTGGGCGTTAGTGGATGTTTGCTTACCTTTAGAGGATTTTTTTGACAAAAGTAACGAAAATTGCAGAAAGTTAGCTGTAATGAAAATGAAACGAGATTTTGTGTAAATAATCATATAATAAAGGTTGAGGCCATTGTGGCGCAGAGGTACAGTGTCTGACTGTAAGAGTGAAGGTTGTGGGTTCAACTTCTATATGGGGAATAAATTATTTCATATTTTCATTTTTATTTCCTTTTTCATTCAAATTTGCAACATTTTCATTAAGGGGAATTTCAAAAATGGAATACTCATTTTCTTAACTCTAGGTACCATCTGCTAAGTAATCAAACGTATAATGGCTTTTTACAAGCTTTTATATGACATAGTATGTGTGTAGTTAGTGTATGTATAGTCTTGCAAGCTCAATTTGACCCACTTCCTTGTATTCTAGTGAGTTGAAATTTCGATTATGACTTCAGTTCTAATGACATTGAAATGACATATAATAAATATTGAAGTTAATTCAAAGTAACCTTAACAAAATTGCGATTCACTTATTTTTCTCCCGAAGTCAGTCATGGCGTAAGGGCAGAAGTGTCTGACTGTAAGCGCGACTAGTTGTGAGTTCAATCCCCACACGAGGAAATTTAATATTTAATGTTTTTCGCTCTGTTAATAAGGCAAAGCCCGGAATTGAGTTTCGTCTGGTGGAAAATGGGGAACGGCGTTTCTTAACACCTCTTCTTTTTTTGGCCCAATCCACCTAATATAACCATCAAATAAAAGGTTTGATTTGTTAAATACAACCAGCTTAAAAATATATATTTTATATATAAAAATTTCATGTTTCATTTTTAAAGTCTTTTTGAATTTCACATTGCAACAAAAATAGTTTTTTTTATTGCTTATGCAACTTTTTTTTAATAAGTCTTTGTGAACAAGATTATCATATTCACATACTACTCGCAAAAGACACGAAGTTTATATACATACATATAATATAACATTGTGATAAGCAGCGTGTACTACATACTAGAAAACGCGGTTCAGCGAAGCGTATGACTATTAAATTTGAAACTTAAACTGGCGAAAATGCAAATAGTGGTAAGAGTTGTAAATTAAGAAGTTTGTACATTAAATAATATTTATTTAGAATCTGCATTACTCCAAAATACATAGTTTAATACAAAAGAAATTTTATATTTTTAAATATTGTATAAATGTAATTTAAAGTTACTAAAATCTAGTATAATCCAGGAAGCAGGAAGGAATCCATCGATGGTGGTGGTGGAAATCCAGAGTTCCACCACCACCACCGATGGATTCTCAACCTCTAAGAAGGAAAGGGAGACTATTCTCAAAGGTCTCGAGCAATCCTGCTGCTTCGGTTCTTGATTTTTTTTCCAGCTTCACGCTGTATCCCGCCCACAGCAGGGTAAGCAGAGGGAACCTAGTGTTAAGATACTCCTCTCCCTACTTTCCGCCGAGTTCTGGAGGCATTGCGTGTTGGGTGGTGGAACTCAACGCCACGTTTTGCCTCAACAGCAGAGCGAAGAAATAAAAATATAAATATAAATAAATATGTCATTTCCTCGAGTGGGGATCGAACTCACAACCAGTCGATTTTACAGTCACATTTTGTGCCTCTGCGCCACGACTGGCCTCGGAATGTCGAATAAAAATCATTTAAAGATACTAAATTCTAATACAATCCAGGAAGAGGAATCCATCGGTGGTGGTGGTGGAACGCCAGAGTCTTAACCTCTAAGAAGGAAAGGGAGACTATTCTCAAAGGTCTCAAGCAATCCTGCTACTTCGTTTCTTGATCCTCTAAAACATATTAATATCTATTTTTCCAAAAATCCCTGTTTTTTATTTCCTATAGTCTACTTTAAGTCTTACGTGACTCATTACTGGATATATGTAAGTCTCCTTATTGAGCTTACAAACATTGCATTCTTCAGTTTTACTCGCATTGTATAATCAATATCGCCCAAAAAATCACAATGCCAAACGGCTATTACGAAAGACTCAGCCCAAATTCACCTACACATATATATAACCATGTATATATATGTGTAGGTGAATATACTAATACACATATATATAACCATATGTAGTACTGTTCTTGGCTAAATTAAATATATGTAAGGCGCTGTTGTTCCCGTCCATTCTTTGATATTCCGGAGCCATGACTTATTCAGAGTCCATCATAGAATTACCGCAACAGGCAGATATGCAAAAAGTCCCAATCACCGAAAACGCTTATATCTTGTATCATAATTTAAATATATATATATCCATATTGCCTACAGTTTAGTTGAATGAAGTAAATACTATAATAAAGAGCAACTCTAAACTTGAACTTAACGATATTTGCATTTGGCAAGAGCTGTTCGGCAATGCATGTGCAGATAGAACATTTCAGTATTAGTTCTCAGCGTATATATACATAACGATCTAATGTGGCTTAAATATATTCGAACGTGTCTTGGATTTAACACGACTATTTCAGTCAAGGACAGTATTTTAGTAACTTTAGTATTTTCCGAGTTGTTTATTGTAATGTATTAAACATTAAGCTCAGAGAATTCAAGCTTTTAGGTACAAAAATTTATCACAAAATTTTGTATTTTTTTTTGTATGTGAAAATGATTTGTTTGTATGTAAATTTATTTTCGCGTTTTTATTTTACCTTTTAAAGTAGTGAAATATTATTCTGATCTCTTCTTTCTGTATATTTTAGTTTAGTTTTGGTAAAGTGTGACGTTGAGTTCCACCGCTCAACAATGTCTCGTGTATTTAGCGAAAATGGGGAACGGAAATATAGTAATAGGAACGGAGTATATCAACACTAGGTTCCCAGGTTCCCTCTGTCTACCCTGCTTTGTGCGGAATACAGTGCAAAACTAAGTTTAGCGATATGCCGGGCGAATGCGTCTGATTGTATACACAATGGTTGTTGGTTCGATTCACACGCAAGAAATACTGTAATTAATATTTTTAAAATAATAAGAGTTAAATTCTGTCATTTAACAAGCAAATATTCAACCACAATTTATGTAATTTAAATGAGAAAAGGCATTTATTTTAAATATAATCTTATCACTTATTCTTATAGATTTTCGATTTCAAAATTCTTATATATATTTTCCTATATTACATAACAAAATAATATATTTTCAAATACAACAACATATTAAAGGGTTAAATAAAATAACTGTAAACGTCAGCGCAAACTTCAATCTTCACTGAACTGAAAACACTGATAGCAAGTCCCGAAACTTTGGGAACACTGAAACAGTCATAAATTAATCTCGTAGATTAATTACTTTCTTAACAACCATATAGGCTATAAATTTATTAATAAAATTATAATTTGCTTAGACATCATTGTCATGTACATAAGTTAAATTACAAATATTCAACATATTGGTTAACCTTCATTGTGAATTTGTTAAACCAATATTTGCCAATTGAGGCAGTAACAGCTTCACGCTTTTTCCCGCATATCGTTTTCTGTCTGAATTCAAGAAATTCATTAATCACTTCACTCGTGGCGCAGGGCCACGTGCGTGTTACTACCTAACAAGTTGTGAGTTCGATTCCCGCTCAAGGAAATTAAATATTTAATATATTTACTTTTTCGCGGCGTTGAGTTTCGCCGCTCAACACGCAATGCCTTCAGAATTCAGCTGATAATGGGAAACGAAATGTCTTAATATTAGGCTTCCCCTGCGTACCCCATTAAATGTGGGATACAGCGTAAAGCTGAAAAAAAGTTATATTAATAACTTATAAACGAGTAGTAGAGGCCAGTCGAGGCGCAGGGGCACAGAGTGTGACTTTAAAATCGACTGGTTGTGGTTGGCTCGATCCCCACTCGAGGAGATGAAATATTTACTTAAATTCATATTTCCATTTCTTCGCTCGGTTCGGTGTCGAGGCAAAGCGCGGCGTGGAGTTTCGCCTCTCTCAACACGCAATGCCTCCAATTCGGCAGAAAGTGGGGAACGGAGTGTCTTAACACTAGGTTCCCTCTGCCTACCCTACTGTGTGCGGGATACAGCGTGATGCTGATTTGATTTGATTTGATTTGAGTAGTATCTACATATACACTACCCGCTAGCGATGCATATCAACCTTAAAAGACAAATTAATGTTTATTATTATTGTTTACTCATATTTTAAAGCTTTCTAATCGCCTCATTCAAAAAAAAAACTAAATGAAAACCAAAATCTCAAACGGAAGTTGGTATGAAAAAATCTAATTCAGATTCAGACTGTCAGAGTCGAAAGCCTAGGTATTACAGTCCTCTAATAGCGGCGGTAATTAGAGAAGTTGTTGTTTCACGTTAGTTTAGGGTAGCAATATTTTGACTTTATTTTCTTTTATACCATAAGATATAATAAAATTGGAAATATTTTTTTATATTTAAATAATATAATAAGACAATGATTTTTTACTGAAAAGAAATGTTTTTTAAGGTCCTCGTGGCGCAGAACACGGCGTCTGTAAACATGATGATTATCGGTTCGATCCCAACTTACAGGAGTGATGGAAACATTCGTTTCCTCGCTTGTAAAGAAAGAACAAAAAAACAAGACGTTGACTTCCGTCATTCATCACGCAAAATTTCGAATATAAGGCGGTACGTAGGAATCGAAATTTCTTAACAGTATGTCTGCTATACCCACACAGGATACAGCGTGGAGCTAATACTATTTTTTGTTGCTGAAAAATGTGCTATACGTTGAAAGGAAAAAAAATGTTGAAAAGAAAATGTAATAACCAGACAATGCTTCAATTTCATATTATATTATAATAGGCGTAACACAATATCAATACAGTATTATAAAATCTAAATAATTTTTGAAAAAACAAATATATAGTTTTCTTCCAATTTCAATTTATTCAATCTACCAAAACGATCATATCGCTGAAATATTATTCATTAAATTCAAAATAAAACAATTCTCCAATAAAAAACTTCGACCCAATGAAAGTAAAATAAAAACAAAATAAAAACTTTAATTAAATCTAGAAATCAGTACTAGGTTCATTGAAATAAAATAAATTTTCAATATAGAGGCGTCGGTAAATGAGACTTATCCTTAGCTTACAAAAATCATTCTAGCACTAACAAACACAAGTAAAAGAGATAGCTTACTCGTATATACGTTGTTAATTCAATAACCTGTTTCACGTAAGCTTGGGAATTACCTCAGAGAGAGGGTTTATTCTGGTTTTCTATTAACCGCCACAGTATTTTGTATTAGAAACTGCATTAAAATGACTGATGCTTCCTTGTTTAGTAATAATTTTATATATTCGCAGCAAACTTTTGTATTGCGAAATTGCCTATTGAAGATAGCTAAGTGGTGAACACGAGAACCTAGTGTTAAGACACTTTATTCCCCATTAAAACACGTCATTCAAAACAAAATAATATTTAATATGTGTGTGTGTGTTTTTTTTTTTTCTTNAGTTATACTTCTACTTCTATTTTGTTTTTATGTACTTATAGTTTGTGTGTGCAATAAAGAATTTTATCTATCTATCTATCTATCATTCTCCACTTTCCGCCTAATTCCGCAGTTATTGCATATTGAGTGGCGGAACTCAGCGCCACGCTTTGCCTCGTTACCAGAGCGAGGAAATGAAAACATTGAATATTAAATATTTATTATTTATTTTCCCCGAGTGAGAATGAAATCTACAACTAACACGTCTACAGTTGTACGATTCATTTCACGCAGTTAGATGTGGAATGTTTTAACACTAGGTTCCCAGGTTCCCTCTTCCTACCGTATTATGCGCGGAATACAGCGTGAAGCTACAAAACATCTCAAATATGATTCTGGTGTGAATGTTAAAATAAAGTTAGACCAAATGAAATCTGCCTAAATATAACGCGCAGACTCAAAGCTGCACTTTATATGCAAATTACATTATTTTACATTTGGTGTTTCGATTGCAGTGTTATTCGATTGTAGTGTGCCAAACGATAATACAAAATTAAAAAACAAATATTAATCTTTAGCTGAATTCTTGATCTTAAACCAGACATAACAAAATCTACATAATTGAAAGCCAGCTGAGGGCGCAATGGCGCAGTTGCACTAGCGTTGTGGGTTCGATTCGCCACTTAACACGAAATGCCTCTAGGATTCGGCGGAAAATGAGAAACGGAATGTATTAACAAAGGTTCCCTTTGTCTACTGAGCTGTGTGCGGCATAACCATACATCGCTCTTTCGTGTAAATACACGATTGCTGAGGAAATTCTCAAATATATAACCCCTAAAGCCTTCACTTGGGTAGCAAATCTTAAGCACTGTCGTTGTCACTCTGTAAGACGATAAGCATTGACGTACGGTGAGTTTTTTTTATACTAAGTAATTTCTCGTTAGAGAAATGCACCGAGGCATATATTAAAGAGAAAAATATGTACGAGTATAAAAAACTTTTTTTACGTAAAATTACAGTTAATTAAATGTTTAATAATTTTAATTAATAAAAAAATATATTTTACTTGACAAGTAAATTTAGTAAATTAGGTGGTTTTTTAACAAATAAAAAACTGGTCAAATGCGAGTCGAACTCGCATACCAAGGGTACCGTACCAATTTCAGAATTGCATGTAAACTGGAGGAACGATTTATAAAAGTTTACAAAGTTAAGTTTGCAGACGTATGTATGCATTTATGTTGTATGAAATGAACTCTAATTATAAAATTAAAATTAAATCAGCTTCATGCTGTATCCCGCACACAACAGGGTAGGCAGGGGAAACCTAGTGTTAAGACACACCGTTCCCCACTTTCCGTTGAGTTCCGGAGGCATTGCGTGTTGGGTGGCGGAACTCAACGCCGCACTTTGCCTCGACACCAGAGCGAAGAAATGAAAATATATATGTAAGTAAACATTTTATCTCCTCGATTGGGGATCGAACCCACAATCACTCTAATTTACAGTCACACTCTGTGCCCCTGCGCCACGACTGGCCTCTAATTATTTATAAGTTTAGTGTAATATTTTTTCTCTGTGAAATATCTAAAATTTTTCACTTTTTAATTTTTCCATTTATTTAAACAGCAATTTCTCATTTCTTGCCAAATTTTATAACTAGGTTCTCGAATTTCATTTTTTCCTTTTTTTTTGAACCACACAAGGAAAAAAGTACAGAAAACATATAATAACAGAAAGAATGTGTACAACCGATGTATCTTTAATAGAGATTTCTACCAGAGACCCTTGAATGTTGGAAGGAGATGTTAAGAGAAATGATCCGGGTGCGGTATTTATTTATTACGTTAATAATAATAAACCTATATACAAATATACTTGAAAAATATACTTTCATCCAAAATGCACCATTTCTTCGTCTTAGTTACCGTAGATCTTAATATTTGATACAAATTTCAGATTAATGCAACCACGGAATCTCAAGATAAATGCTCATGACAGACGGACAACAAAATGATTCTCTAAGGGTTCTGTTTGTTCCCTTAAAAAAGGTACGGAACCCCAAAAATACATACATTTTTTTTAAATCTTAAAAGATTAAATTAAAAAAAAATAAAAAACCTTTAATTTGATTTTTATTATATTTTTAATATTTATATATTAACAATCTTAGATAAAGAGCGGTGTTATCTTTCTGCCAATTGGCATGTAATATATAAAATAAAGAAAAAAAAATCTTATACAATTTCAATCTGGTGACTAGAACTCATGTTCTAATTAACAAAATATTAAACAACTTCTCCTCTTCCTGAAGAAAATTCCATTTGAAAAAAGTTTTAATTTGACTCAAAAACTCACAAGTTTCGGCAAGTTTCGCTTTAATTAGTTCTGAGTGTAAATATTTGAAAGCATCGCCTTCTAAAGTCATTTATTTGGTGTATACTTGAAAATTGTAAGGAATTTTGAACAATTAGTTTACTATATTGAGTGGTGCAGTGGAACAGCATCTTAATGTAATTGCTATGGTTGTGGATTCGATTCCCTCTCATAACAGTAAATAATTCTCATTTCTGAGCTCTGAAAATATGATTTTTCCCGACTGCTAAGGAAGGGTTATGTTTTTCGCGCGCATTGTATATGTACTCGTATATATGTATGTAATATTCTTTATTACCTCATATCTCCAGAACCGCTGAACGGGTTTACATAATTGAAGTATCGTTAGACTCGTCTTAACAGCCCAAGTGTTCTAAGATAGGTTGACGTTAAAAAAAATAATAAAAAAAATAAAAATGAAAAAAAAAAATATTTTGGTTTCGAATACCATAATATGGGTATCAAATTCAAGAGCTCAATATGAGGACTTTAAAAAGGTATATCATGATTATCATTGCCATAATGAATCCTAATAAACAAGAGAAAAAAAAATATTTATAAGAACAAAAACCCCGACTGCATAAAACTAAAAAGAAAATAAACAAGCCCAATAGTTTATTAGGATTAACAGTCGGGATCTATAAGTAATTCTTCAATCAATAAAATCTTTACCAGGAACCCCGCATAATTTAAAAAGGTTGATTTATTTATTTTTTAATGTGTTATTCCACACTTAGGAAAGAACAATACTTATTAAGAAAACGTATAAAAAATTATATATAACATAGCGGGATTTCAACCTGGGAAACCGTCTAAACGCTCTGACCAACTAAGCCATACGTTCTTGTTCTTAATAAGTAATTATATTAAATATTGTGCATACATTATAATTAAATTATACCATTGACAATGAAAAAAGCAACTATTGAGTTTCTTGCCTACTCTTCTCAGCAGAACTGCCTTCCGAACCAGTGGTAGCTTTTTTATTTATATGTTCATTCGACGATTCAAAAGAGCTTACAAAAGTCTATTTGAATAAAGAATATTTTGAATTTGAATTTTTCTACCTGAATTTATAATTTCAACTCCCTGTGACCTCAAACAACCTCCTAGTCGGTATTTAATATAGATTTCACTAATACACAGAGTGATCAAAGAACATAATCTATATGTGAATACACACGAATGCATGTCTATTATGTAGGTAAAGCGGGCAAAGCTGCGTGGGGCCACGCATCTTTGCCCGCTTTTTCCACCTTACAGGGTAGGTAAAATGATCCTGAGAACCAAGTGTTAAGACACTGTTCCCGTTAACCCACTTTCATTTCCCACTTTCTGGCAAATTCTCAAGGCATAGTGTCTTGAGTGGCGGAACACAACGCCGCATTTTGCGTTGTTATCAGAATGAGAAATATTTTTTTTAACTTCACGCTGTATCCCCCATGTAGCAGGATAGGTAAAGACAACCTAATGTTGAGACACTCCGCTCCCCACTTTCCGCCAAATTCTGGAGGCATTGCGTGTTGAGTGGCGGAACTCGCGCTGTGCCTCAAGCCCCAAATGAGAGAGAAGAAATGAAAATATTGAATATTTCATTTCCACGAATGGGAATCGAACTCATACGAGTGAACTTGTCGCGTTCATAGTCACACTGCACGACGACGGCCTTAAATTTATCTTTATTTTACTACAAATTATAATATCATAAAAATATTTTGCCAATGGCAACAATACCGAAACATGCGCTTTAATTAATTTAACACTATTAATGGTACGGATTAAACGTTTCACTGAAGTTTTATAAAATTTACATATATTTATTTATGTTATATACAATTTTACATATCGAATTTGTGTCTTGTATAATTTGATGCACATATCTATTTTGCGAGTGACTCAATTAATGAGCCAAATTTGACAGGTTTAGGTGATATATTTTTTGAGTTATGAAGGGGTCCAAACTGCCTTCAGATGGTTGGTGTAATATTACACACAGTGCTGCTCGCCAGTTCTTTTTTACTGAACTTGGCTTGACGCGCTACCGTGCGTCTAGATATACTTTAAATATAGGCTTTATAAAAAAATATAATAATATTTTACAATGAAAAGTGTACATGAATATGAATATTATATGAGGCCAGTCGTGGTGCAGGGACACAGACATACAGTGACTGTAAACGCGACTAGTTGTGGGTTCGATCTCCACCCGAGGAAACAAAATATTTACTTAAATCTATATTTCTATTCCTTCGCTCTAGTGTCGAGACAAAGCGCGGCGTTGAGTTGAGTTCCGCCACTCAACACGTAATGTCTCCAGAATTCGGTGGAAAGTGGGGAACTGAGTGTCTTAACTGTAATACATACATTATATGTAGGTGTATGAAATTTATACACCTACATATAATGTATTTATTACATTCTGTTGTAAATTAAGAAGTTTGTACACTATAATATATTTACTTAGAGTTCTAATTAATTTTAATTGAATAGTAATTTCAGAATTAGTTTAATACATAAGAAATTCTGTATTTTAAAATGTTATACATACGACATCGGTCGCTCGAACTGTAGAGTGAAATTCTTGATCCTCTAATACACATTCATGTATATTTTTCCAGTAAATTCTGTTTTCTTTAATTTCCTGTAGTCTTCTTCTTCTTCAACCCTTACTCACTAATTTCTGGGTATAGGTCTCCTTATTTCGTCTGCGAACAACATCGCCCAAAAAATTTCGATGCCATACACCTATTCCGAAAGAGACTCAGCTCAAACCCCCCCTCAGGGGGGGTTTGAGCTGAGTAAAGTGAGCTGACTAAAGTACGTATATATGTAAGGATGCTGTACCAACTGTGCTGTATGTTTAAATATACAGGCATCGGTAAATAAGACTTATCCTTAGCTTACAAAAATCATACTAGCACTAACAAATACAAGGAAAATAGATAGTTTACTCGTATATCAATTGTTAATTCAATAATCTGTTTAGCGCAAGTTTGGGAATTAGCTCAGAGAGAGGGCTTACACTGCTTTCTACAAAAACTAACTGACACAGTATTTTGTTTTGAGAACTGCATTTAAGTTCCTTCATTAAAGTGACTGATGCTTAAGCGGTGGTTTAGTATTTAAGTTTTATATGTTTGTAGCAAACGATTTATTGCACGATTGCGTATTTAATAAAGCAATAGTGGTGAACATAGAAACCTAATGTCGAGATACTCCGTTTCTCATTACGACACATCATTCTCCACTTTCCGCATAGAGGCATTGGGTCTTGAAGAAAAGAACTCAATGCCACGCTTTGCTTTGAGCGAAAAAATTATATGAATATTAAATATTTTATTTTCTCCGAGTGGGAGTGATATGCACAACTGTAACGTTTACAGTGGTACGCTTCACTACACGCAGTTGCACGTGGAATGTCTTAATACTAGGTTCCCAGGTTCCCTCTGCCTACCCTTCTATGCGCAAAATACTGCGTGAAACTACAAAAAAAATCTCAATTATGATTCTTGCTGTAAATATTAAAACAAAGTCAGACCAAATGAAATCCGCCTAAATATAACGCGCTGACTCAACAAAGCTGCACTTTATATGCAAATAACATAATTTTGTGCACTGTTTACATTTGATGTTTCGATTGTAGTATTATTTCTGTCTTATATAGGAGAAAGAAAAATACATAATTTGAAAATTAATTTATTAATATTTTTTTCTGTTTGTTTCTTAATTCTAAACTAGCCATAACATAATCATTGAATGTCAGCTTAATGCCATTCGTAGTGCAGGGGTTACAAGCGTGTAAACACTATAGGTTGTGGGTTTGATTCGTTCATTGGAAGAAATGAAATTTTTATATTTTCATTTCTTTGCTGTGATCCGAGACAAAGCACGGCGTTGAGTTCCGCCACTTAACACGCAATGCCTTCAGAATTTGGCGGAATTATTTAGTTTTGTTATTTCCTCAAATACATAGCCTCTAAAGACTACACTAGGGTAGCAAATCTTAAGCACTATTCTGAGCATTGATCCACACGGACAGTTTATAGTATGCTAAGTTTTTCCTCAGCCGTCTTAGTACAAAACAAGAAACCTATTATTCAATTAAGCACAGTAGAGTTTAACCTCGATGCAAAAATATATACTCATATATATAAAAAGCTTTACTCACGTAAAATTATTAATGTTTAATAAAAAAAATCAAATCAGCTTCACGCTGTATCCCGCACACAGCAGGGTAGGCAGAGGGAACCTTGTGTTAAGACACTCCGTTCCCCACTTTCTGCCGAATTCTGGAGGCATTGCGTGTTGAGTGGCAGAACTCAACGCCGCGCTTAACCTCGACACCAGAGCGAAGAAATGGAAATATAAATTTAAGTAAATATTTCATCTCCTCGAGTGGGGATCGAACCCACAACCAGTCAGTTTTGCAGTCACACCTCGTGCCGCTGCGCTACGACTGGCCTGTATTATTAATGTTTAATAATTTTAAGTAATAAAGATATATATTTAACATGACAAGTAAATTTAGCAAATTGTTGGAGTGGGGCAAAAAGTATTTTGAGGTAGGATTTTTTTAAATAAAATACTTAAAAAAAGTTATAAAACAATCTTAAAAATTAAGTTCTGTTTGCAATGTGTAAAATAAAGAAAAAAAAATCTTATATACATCTCGATCTGGAGACTAGAACTCTTGTTCTAATTAACAAAATATTAAACAAGTTCTCCTCTTCCTGAAGGAAATTCCATTTGAAAAAAGTTTTAATTTGACTCAAAAACTCGCAAGTTTCGGCAAGTTTCGCTTTAATTAGTTCTATGTATAAAGATTTGAAAGTATCGCCTTCTAAAGTCACCTATTTGGTGCATACTTGAAAGTTGTACAGAATTTCGACCAATTAGTTTACTTTATTGAAGCCGTCGTGGATCAATGGAAGTGGTTGTAGGTTCGATTCCCACTCTCAACAGTAAATTATTATTCTCATTTCCGAACTCTGAAAATATGAATATTTAGTAAAGTGTCTGGACACTTTTTCTACCTGTCTGCTTAATACAGATATAGCGGTTTTTGTGAACTACGCTATTTAATAATATTACAAGTAACTTCTCCCGTTTTCCCAACATTTCCTTTCACTTCTCTGCTCCTACTGATTGTAGGGTGATGAAAAGTATACTATAACCTGCCTAGGAGTATGAAGAATAATTGTACCAAGTTTCGTTAAAATCCGTCAAGTAGTTTTTGTTTCTATAAAGAATATACAGACAGACAGATAGACAGACAATAATTTTACTGATTGCATTTTTGGCATCAGTATCGATCACTAATCACCCCAGGGGATGATTAGCGATCGATACTGATGCCAAAAATAGTTATTTTGAAAATATATTTCATGTACAGAATTGACCTCTCTACAGATTTATTATAAATATAGATATAGATTTATTTAGAATAATATAATATAAATATGATATTTATATGAAAAATATGAAAAGAATCCGATATTTTAACACGTGTGCAATTTTTCAAGCAAATCGGACTACAAGCAGTGGGTCAAAATGAATATTTAAAAATACGATATACGAGTATACCATCTGTAGTAAGAGTCTAATAACTAAAAGGAATTGAAAGAAATCTTTGAGCACTTTGCGATATGTTCAAAATTTTATTATTTCATTTTTGGGGTTCTGTACCGCAAGAGGAAAAAAAAGAAACTCTTATAAGATATTTACCCTTATAGGTACTTGCAATATAAATAAATGAAAAAAATCAAAAAGAAAAAAATTATACATAAAATTGCACATGTGTTAAAATCTCAGATTATTTTCATATAAATATTTGCACCATATTATGTACGTTACCATCTTTGACTGTTTTACACGAAATTATAACTATTGTATATATTTTTTTATCAGCTTCACGCTGTATCTCGCACACAGCAGGGTAGGCAGAGGGAACCTAGTGTTAAGACACTCCACTTTCTGCCGAATTCTGGAGGCATAGCTTGCTCTGGAGGCATAGTGTTGAGTGGTAGAACTCAACGCCGTGCTTAGCCTCGACACCAGAGCGAAGAAATGGAAATATAAATGTAAGTAAATATTTCATCTCCTCGAGTGGAGATCGAACCCACAACCAGTCGATTTTACAGTNAACACTAAAAGCTACTTTGATTTATTTGTAATTTTTATGTATAAAAGTTGCTTAAATTTATTGTATACTTTTTACGTGATACGTGTTCACATAAACAGACAAACAGACAAACAGATAAACAGACAAACAGACAAACAGACAAAAATTCCAAAAAAGTTGGAAATGGATTCTGTTAATTATCCTTTAACATCCTGGCTAATTTTTTTTTTTAAATTTTCAATGTACAGAAACGACTTTTCTACAGATTTATTATAAGTATAGATATAGATTTGTATTTTTGTTTCCAGATTCAACAAAAATGTTTGAAAATGTTGTAAATATTGCAGCTATAATTTGTGATATGGGTGGTGTCAATGTATAGTGCAATATTTGATCTACCTCTCTTACTGAAATGGTTCAAAAATTTGTTTTTAAAATATAATATAAAATGCAATACAAATATTACTAAAAAACTATGTTGAAGGTAAAGCTAATATTTTGTTATCTTAATTTATATTAAAATTACAAGCAATAAATGTAATTTATTATGGGCAATGCATAGTCCAGTAAAAAGTACAAGTTTCTAAATAAATAAAATCAAATAAATCAGCTTCACTTTACATAGCAAGGTAGGCAGACGGAACTTAGTGTTAAGATACTCCATTCCCCATGTTTCAACGAAATCTGGAAGCATTGCATGTTGAGTGGCGCAACTCAAACGCTGCACTTTGCATAAACACCGAACCAAAACAGAAACACCTAAAACCAGTTGATTTTACAGTCACACTTTGTGGCCCTGCACTATGGCTGGCCTCAAGTTTGGCTGGTTTCTAGTTACTAATAATTAAATAAAACTTGTACAAAATATTGTTTTAATTAAGATGTTATTTATTACATTATAGGTCAAGCCAAATTGGAACATATAGAACATTTCTTTCAAAAAGACTAATAATGAGAGTGAACCTTGACTGTGACTTATCACAGTCAAGGTTTGTTTTAATTGCCTAACCCGTAAATATGTCTGTGGATTTTTATTTAAAAGCCTTGGTTATATAAAAAATGCAAGCTTTGTTCTTAAAATTTTCAGAAAATCAGAAAATGTTAGAAAGGAATATAGATATATAAAAAAATAAATAATAGTATATTTATGTTAGATTTAATTTGACCCACACTATTAAGTTCATTATATTTTATTATTTTTATCATGATCAGCTTCATGCTGTATCCCGAATACAGCAGGGTAGGCAGAGGGAACCTAGTGTTAAGACACTCCATTCCCCACTTTCTGCTGGATACTGGAGGGATTGCGTGTTGAGTGTCAGAACTCAACGCCGTGCTTTGCCTCGACACCAGAGCGAAGGAATGGAAATATAAATCTGTAATTTTTTAAAAAATTCAACAATACAACACAACACAACACTTAATAAAAATATTTATTTAATTAAAATAGAATAGTAAACAGCAATGATTTTGTTCATTCTTTATTTATAGTCCAGATCAAATTTCAACAATGTAACTGCCTACAATGTTATGAGTTAATAAATATATAATTTATCATTATTTTACAGATTACAATCTATTTAATTTATATAAATTTTAATTATTGTTTTTAACATAAATGCGCAAGTTTGTCTAGTTGCAATAATATAGTTTTTATCGAATCAAATGTTTATAAGCAATAAAAAAGTATAAAATGTTTATTCGTTTTATTTCTGCATTTATCTTGTATTATCTCTATCTCTTCTCTATATATTATAATCTATATATATAAAAGGACTTGTGCTGACTGACTGAGGTAAGACGCACGCAGAGCCGTAACCGCTGATGGTAGAAAGGTGAAACTTGGTCAGATGTTTATTTTCATATTCTGGACATCCACTAAGAAGGGAATTTCAAAAATTTTAACCCTAAAGGGATGAAATAGGGGTTGAAAGTTTGTATGGAAAAAAAAATTAATCTGCACCGATTTTTATAAAATTTGAAATTCAGACTCTTAAAAATATTTCATTGAACACGTGTTTCATGGTTTTTAAGAATTCACCCCCTAAGGGTTCAAATAAGGGGTTGAAAGTTTATATGGAAAAATCTTTAAATNTTGTCCATAATAGTATCAATCCTTATCCTTTTAAATACTTTATTAATTTTCTACGTTAAACGAAGATAAAATTTGCTCTTTACACTAATTTGAAATTACGAATAATTTTGGAGAAAAACGCATTTAATTGTTGACACATCACGCCGGCTGTAAACCGCAGTTTTGGCGTAAGTTTCATTTATTACCTTACTCTCAGCATATAAATAAGTATATTAGTTACGTTGGCCATTTAATGTAGATTAAAACTGTCTTTTACTGTTTTTCATTTTAATAAGTACTTTAGAATTTGTTACAATATCAAAAAATCCTTGCTTTGAAATGGCTCGCCACACGCCATGCGTCCCTCCGCGCCCCGCGACCTTTTACTTATAGAAGCGCGTCCGCCGCGCCCGCCTGCCTCTGTGGAAAAGTAGATGTAGATGCGATTGTACGTATTGGATAATTGAAGTTTAATATATTTAGTTTCGTCTTTTTTGATTAATAGAATAGTAGGTAGTCTTTCATAATTTCTTCCGTTTAAGCGTTCCTTTTTTAATTTAATTATACCACGACAAAGTCGTTCAAGTATAGGTCGTAGAACAAGAAATGCAAATAAAAATCGTTTAAATCTTACTAATGAAAGCGTAGAGGAGACGGAAATTAGATAGTAATTTAAATATATTTTCTTATTGGGAGGGATATGTATCCATAATGATAACATGAATTGTCGATACAGCTTTTCTCTAAAACTATTTGTAATTTCAAAATATTGTAAAGTGCAAATATAATCTTTGTTTAACGTAGAAAATTAATAACTTATTTAAAAGGATAAGGATTAATATTAATCCTTATCCTTTTAAATAAGTTATTAATTTTCTACCTGCTCATCCTGTTGCCCAAGGCTGGGAATAGCCCATAGCAGCCTGAGGGATACCGATCTATAACCCTCCTTAGCGCGGTCGCCAAGCTGTTCGAGAAGTTATTCCTCTCACTTCTCCAGTCGCACATCCACCCACGAAGCGAGCAGCAACAATCTTTATGATTTTAAGTACTCAATTCTAGATGGCGCTGTAGTTAGTGAAAATTGCGAAATCATCTAATCTCTCCGTTAATGATAAATATACAATGATAATAATTTAAATTAATTATATTTCACCTCGCTAACGGCTAATGGAATTAGGAATGTTACAATATCAATCAAATTATCATAACTTATTACATTAATAAATTTGATATCAAAACTATTCTCAAGCCCCAGCTGTTACATTAAATTGGTTAATTAAGAATCATTAAGCCAAGCATGGAAATGTTAATTTGAATCATAACATGATAATAGAAATTATGCAATCGTATTATTATTTAATAATCGAAATCAACATCGAAAACGAAAGTAATCAGTGATTATACTTCTGTTATAACTTTCTTTTTCGGTGAATTCTATAGTAATTAAAAGCCTGTAATTTTATTTCATAATTATTGTCAAAATTAACAATCTTTCCCGCTAAAATTCGATTAACACCCGCGCACCAACTATTGACTATTAAATTAACCGACAAAATAATTAAATAATCAACTAATGCCAATTTATGTTTGTTACAATTAATTATTGAGAAATCACATCTACAGTTAATGAAAAACCTCTTTTTATCTCTTAAGTTTTTAATTTCTGGACATTCCCTTAAACATGTTACTTAATCAATAAAGTAATTGAAGGAATCTAATTCTAATTTCAGCAAATCAGTCATGCAATTTTGACAATTTGTAAATATTTTAGTTTTACATTTTTTTATAATATACCCTGCTACATAATTTTTCACTTCTTCATGCAAAATTGAATCCTTAAATATTACTACATCCAATGTAGAAATCAACGAATCAATTTCCCATGCAAAATCGTGAGGATCTTCAAAATCACATTTCTCTGATAATAAAAAGGTCAAGATTGTAATGGTCGATAATCATCTTTTTTACAATTAGCATTAATTGAATGAAGCTAATTCATGTTATGAATCAACAATGTTTTGTAGGCATTCATAAATTGCATGCATGTAGGATTAACATTCCTAATACTATTACTTTGAATACAACAAAAAAGTTCTCAAGGGAATCTTGATTGAAAGTTCTTGTTATAATGTTATTAATTTTAAATCTCTTATTTTCTAAAGAAAGTATTTCCACATTTCTTTAAACGTAATTATGTTGTGAATCCAGTTCTGGACAGATGGCACTTTTTTTATATTTTTTGGTTTCTGTGTCATCTTGATTTTTTTCCAAATTCAATTGATTTTAATATAAATAATATGACTTCCCAGAACTGGAAATGTTGTGAATTGTTCTTTAGACAACCCTTGAGAACTTTTGATGTGTCACTGTATGAATGGAATAGATCTGCAGTGTTTTAACATTCCTGTGGTAAGACTTTGCATTCTGAAACATGAAAAAAATATTTTTTTTAGCAAGTGTAACAGTGTAAATTTATGTCTTGTTAGCAATCTTTCAATGCAGGAGCGGTATCGATACCCACCACTACCATTCCCACTCGTAGTAAAACAAGCGCTAATTTGTGTACAGTCCTTACATAAATTTAAAAATCATTTATGTGAGGAACCTATCATATATATGGAACTATTGTTCAGGTTAGTAATATAGAAGTATAAATATACTGGTATAAATATACCAATGACTAATTAAGTAAAACTTACTTGCTAGATATCTCGTTACTGCAGACACTTTGACTAAAGCAGCAGAGCACTAGGGCAGCACATTTTACTTTCATTTTTGATTTAACACCTTTGATCATCATAACCAATGCATGATCAGCAATATTTTTTTTGTCAAAGTAGAGTCCAGGGGACAATGTCACTTCATCAAACAATAAAGTGTACAGCCTTTTTTCAATGGGTAATTTTTTGACACTTTCTTTTAAATTTTTCATATTTTTTTTATTTACACTTGGTGTCATTTAAAAGACGGTAGTGTTCATTTTGAAGGAAATACAATAATTTTTCTTAAAAAGTTATAGCTTTTTGGGCTTAGTTTTAAAATTGAGGCTGTCATAATTTTTTCTTCCATTGTAAATTTCCTTCCTTTTACTTTTTGTTTTGCTTTTCTTGTTTTGTTTTGAATCTGGCAGCCCTTCAATTGTTTTTAAGAAAGATAAATTTTCAGACATTTTCTTTGCTGCCTTAATTCTTTTTGTTTGCATTGTACATTTTTCAGTTCATTTTATTACGTTATGATTTAACTTTATAATAATTTTGAGATGAATCATTGCTAAAATTAAAACATATTAAAATGAATACAGCTTAAATCAATATATCTATGTCATTTGAATTTTAAATATTGATAGTGGATAAGGTGAAAGAGGTATGCAAGATGAAAGAGACTGCAGAGTTTAGCTTATTTACTGTTTATACCAACCTTGCCAAGAATTTTGTTTTAATACATTTTTAGCATCTGGCATTGCTAACGAGGTTGGTATGGAATTTATATCTGGTTCTGATGTTGGTTCTTAGTCATTTTGTAAACCAATAAAAATATCTGTAAAACAGGAAATCTAAAAATTATTAAAACGTATTTGTAGGAAGAAAACTGATAAATGAGAGTTGAATATGTACAGACAGTGTTTTGTAGTTTAAATGAGTAATAAGGGTGTACTATTGTCAGTGACAGACATACAATTGACTAGAAGGGTTTTATTGTTTGGTTCTACAGAAAATTTCCCAGATTAATATCTGGGAAATTTTAGTCATAATTGACTTAATTTTATATTTAACTTGGCTATAAATAATTTATAAATTTTCATTCACATTGTGTATATATGGTTCTTTTAATAAATGAAGTAACCAGCACAATAATTGGATAATATATATTACTAAATCATTGATATAATTTTAATAAATTCTTACCTTGTCTAATGTGTAAAATTGGAATTGCATTTATAGTAAGATGTTTACTTGGCAAATTATAATAACTTTCAAAATGTTTATTGCATCATCTTAAATAGTTATATATGAACATATATCCCTTGTTGTTAACAGTACCCTCTAAAACTTCCTTCCAAACAAGAAATTTTTCCATATCACCATCCGGTTTATGGAAGTGATCTAATGGATCTGCAATTACAATTTTTCAATAGTATTCCCACGATTTTTACAGGGTTTGTTTGTTATGGTGAAATAATAAAATAATATTAGTATTTACCTACATCATTCCTAAAGTTTAAAGTTCAAATATTAACACCTATTGAAAACCTTACACTAGGTCTTAATATTTGAGCTTTAAACTTTAGCAATACATAATTATTACTTTATTGTGGAATATCTATTTGAACCATTGTGATATTTCTTTTTCTTCTTTAGTCTTAAACAAGGAAAATCTAGATTTTAATTGTTCTTGATAAATAATTTTAACTACCAACAAAATATAATTGAACATATCCGCATCACAGTTCGAATAACACGCAAAGTCAGTAACAGGCTCTACAATCTTAGTATAGTCCGACAAAACCGGTATTGCATATGGGAAGCACGCGCGGTAGAATTGCGCAGAACGCATATTTTGATATCTGCACATAGACGCCCGCACACGCCGCACCGAGCCCTCGC
>JAAIXJ010000655.1:0-14838 GCA_013403705.1 Heliconius hermathena | reverse complement strand
TCTGTCATGACCAGGCTCTACAATCTTAGTACAACGAAGCTGGAAACTTTTGACGTATAATATTATTAAATTAAGAAGTATGTAGAGTATCGAGGCTTTAGACCATTGTAGACAACTTTTTATTTTGTAGCATTATATTTGCATTAGTTGAGACTCAGAAGTCCAGAGGTCGCTTTAGAATTGAATATTTCAATTAACGTCAACAGATGTCACTGCAAATTGAATACGAACAATAATAATAATTTATTTTATTAACTTTGTATATTTATAATTATTAATATAAAATTATATCTACCTTAAATAATTTCTTGTTTATCTCATTAATAATTATATATTTTTCGTAATGTTCTTCACTATCTGTGGTACTCTGAATAACTCTCTACTCTATGTACTCTGTAGTCTATTTATCTAGTAATTATAAAATTTAAATTTTAATATATTTGTTGATGCTAGTGTTGCTCGTCGATTTCTGTATTCAAATAGGATATTTTTGTAATAGTTTATTGGTTTGGTGGAGTACAAGTACGAGTTGAGCTCAAGGTCCTCGAGTAAATTAATTTGACTATTACTGTTACAACTTTGTTGTTGAGTTTGTACTCGTTACTTTTGCTGTATGATATTGTTTGTTTCGGCAAGATTTTTTAGGGCACATAATGTCTTCACATAAACATTGCATAAAGAAAACCCTGGCTACAATGGTATTTGACTGATTATAAACTTAACGGAAAGCCATGTGAACCCTGAGAAAATTAACAAAATGAAGGTTAAGTTTGCAGATAACAATTACTAGTGCTTTAATAATTTTAGAGTTAATTTTTAATATAATATTAATTGTTTGTTAATTTCATTTAACTATAATTCAATAATTAAAAACTATAACAGCTTTAAACACCTGTATCTCCGTACACAGCATGGGAGGTAAAGGGAACCCAGTGTTAAGACAATTCATTCCTCATTTCCCACTGAATTCAATAATTCATTTTTACTATTGAATTTAAGAATACTATTGTTCTATCAATTCGCCGAAGCGAATTTATAGAACAATAGTAAAATTCTTAAAGATTATCTGCTTAAAAAGTTGAAGAACATTTTATAATACTTTTTTTATAATCAAGTTATATGATACTTTGCTAAATAAAAATATAAATATATTTATTAAGAACATATCATTTGTGAGCCAAAACATAATGACAGAAGTAAAAATCGAATATGGAATATCATAGTTTATCCCATTCTTAATCATGTGAAGTTTAAATTATTAACATTTTATTAACATCATTTTCAGATAAAGGAATTCTACCGGCAGAATGTAAGCAAACGGCTGACCTTATATAATTTTTAGACAATGTTTTTGACCACATAAATGACAGCACTTTAATGCGAAACCATTGCTTGGTCCAGCCACACCCAAGTCTGTGCACAATAATATATGGACAGAGGCAAAAATTATATTTAATTCAATGAAATATTTGTCAAGCAGAGGAAAAGTAGAATCTGTTCCCATTGTGTCAAATTGGGTGTGGACCCTGAATGGAATTCAAACATTATTAAAAAAATTAAGGGTTGAGTACAACATAAACTCAGTGTGGTTGCAACACCTAAATCAAGATCCCCATGAAAAATTTTTTAGTGCAGTAAGAAGTCAGAGGTGTCGCAACAACAACCATACTTGTGATCAGTTTGAGTCAACATTTGCAACACTTTTAATAAATAATTTAAACAGCGTCCACATCCTAGGAGAAAACTGTGAAAATTACCATTGCAAGTCATTACATGATCTCATCATTGGTTTCTCTATTGTCATCAATGACAATAGAGAAACTATGTCTTCGACCTGCACATTTGATTTTAAATCTATATTTAATTATGCAATGACACCTTTGGAGGTGAAAGAAACCGATACTCGTATTATAGCACCTCTGTAGTATATGTGTGGATATTTAAAAAAAAAACTAACATTTTTAAATCATGCAGTTAATATACAAGTAATTTATATTCCAAAGATGAAATTGAATATATACAATATAGAGAATATGCAGGTCGATGGTGGGTTTGCACTCCCAGCAAAGAATTTATTTAATTAATTTCAAATATCCAAGATGTGTTTAATCAAATAGTTAAACAAAATTTAGAAAAAAGAAAATTAAAAGAAGTAATCAAAACTACAATATTTATATTAATTGATTTTCATTGTATTTAATGTATACTATATTATTCATTGTATTTAATATATAACTATTTACATAAAATAAATTAGTTGATTATATATATTGTGATTTGTTGTTTGATGTATAACTATTGTAAAAATATCAGTAGAATATTGGCTGGGAAAGCAAATTGATGATGATAGTGATAAATTCCAAACGAATGCAAAGAAATTCAATAAATGTTTTAATAGACACCTAGTCTGATTTAAGACATCTATACTCTTATGTTATTTGATGATGACAAAATTATAAGTTCAATAATATACTATATAATCAATTGATTATGCACATATGGTATTTAATTTTTATAAAATGACCAATGTTTCGGAAACGGTAAAATTTCAGTGCATACTATATGGGGTTAAAATAATTGGAAATTACCTACTCTATTACCTGTATCAGTTTGTCTATCTATCTATTAATCATGCTGTATACCTATATATTGAATCGTAATTATTTAAAATAATTTTATTGAATAAAATGTAAAAAAATTATTTACATACTGTTTTAATAATAATAATAATCATTTATTTCAGATTTTACATCCATAAAATTATACTGTTTCTACATCTATATATATAGATAAATATGTATGTAAAAGTATATATATATACGACGGTATATATAGTAGCATGCACAGTTATATATATACATATATGTATATAACTTTTTTATATAGTTGATACTTAGACGTATAGATGGCGTTGATCCATGTTACCACTTTTGATGCCGAAGTTTGGTCTCTATTATAGTATATAGAATGTACTCTGCGGCAGGTTCGGAATGAATTAGATGTGATAGATAGCATGCAAATTAATGGAAATGTTCAATATTTATATACCAGTAAGCACAAGGAAAATAAGCTTTCAGAGTGTGAATATGGTACTTTCAAAGTAATTTTATTTTATGGTATATTTGAAAATTAAGGAACAGACCCAGCTATTAACTATTAAACTTGATGATATATCTGGAAATTGGCAGAACGTCTGATCATCACTCTGACGGTGGTATATCTATCGAGAGATACAAAGCTGACCACCATTTACATGCCGTAATGGCATCTGTTGCTCCAGGCTCCGGAGGCCTTATTTAATATGGAGCGTCCTAGACTTGGATCTTTCTCTGTCCAAATGGTCGGCCGCTGTGCGACTAGACGTCACTAAGGACTCATAGCTTATATTTCCAAAAATGGGTAAGACACAAGAGACTGAGACTATTCAAGAAAGCACAGTTCATGTCCAAATAACATCTGTTGCTCCAGGCTCCGGAGACCTTATAAAATATAAAGATCTAAGATGTAGTGGACCTATCCCTGTCCAGATAGTTGGCTGGTCCAAATGGCCGCCGCTCGACTAGACGTCACTAAGGACACATAACTTTTTGATTTCCAAAATGGACATAAGACACCAAAGACTAACATACAATTTTCAAAGAGGACATGTCTGAATAACATCTATTGTTCCAGGCCTAGGAGGACGAACTTTATACTATAGATACTTAGTCACTGAGCACTAGGGCACTATATAAGGGTCTTACATATTGAGAACCTAGCTGAAGACTAGTGCCTTAAAATAAAAGGACCATGAAACAAGTCCGTTAAAAATAAATTGGAGATGTATTTTATTTTCGTATACTGTTTCTATATCTATATATGTGTAATAAAATATGTACGTAAAAGTATATATACACGACGGTATATATAGTAGCATACACAGTTATATATATATACATATATGTATATAACTTTTTTATATAGTTGATACTAAGACGTATAGATGGCGTTGATCCATGTTACCACTTTTGATGCCGAAGTTTGGTCTCTATTATAGTATATAGAATGTACTCTGTGGTCAGTAAAAAAGTTAAGCAACGTCAACAAAGTTTTAAAATGGTTTTAATTTTAAATCGTTTCATGTCAACTGACCAATTTTACTTCAACAGTGTTGCAATTGCAAAAAATGTAATGACTAAACAAAAAATTTATATAATTTTAATATTTTATTTGAATTTATAAACATAGTAAATAATTTATGGAATTACTTTTTTTTGTTGATTATTTTCTACTTCATTGAATTTGAAATAAAAATATAAGAAAACGAAATATTGTATTATGTAACGACATCTACGGCCTAAATATATCAACTTTGAATCCTTATTAACAAGCTCCAAGCGATAGATGGCATTAGTTTCCATACAATACTTTTTTTTCGATTCAAAATACTGGAGGGCCAACCCCGTTCGAATGCCGTATTTCTAACTACAAATTTATATTGAAACTGTCAAAATATGTTAATAAATGATCATAAATGTAATAAAGCTCTATCTATATACTGGTCGGTAAAAAAATCAAAATCCTAAAAAATGCCTGAAAACAAGGCGTCACATGGGGTGACCCCCTTAAGGATAGACCGAAAAATTCTAATAAAATTAAATATAATTCATACTACTGGCAACTGAAATAGTTGTGAACTAAAAAAAAAAATTGAAATTTTATTACAATTTGTTTTGACGGAGTTTGCTATTGTTTTCGCATATTATTTAAGTTACTTGATATTTTTAAAATTACATTATTTAAATATATATTTTATTTCCTATATTTTACTACGTAGTTTAAGTCTAGCTATTAAAATGTCTAAAAACAATCATAGAAGATGTGCTAAATGTGGTAAAACACGTACTCAATTTATGGCCATTTCCTTTCACAGATTTCCTAAGCCAAGAAAGGATAATAGTGCCAGGTAAGTGATCAGACTCCAAATCTTAATTGATATATTTTATTATATAGCCAATGATAATAGGTACTTTATTCATGATATTAGTTAATAAAAACAAATGTGTGCAATGGCGGCTGCGGTGCCACTCCGAGTTTTTACTAAGTAATGTATAACTATGTAGTGAATATTAACTTTTAATAAAATTAATTAAATGTTTCTACATCTATATATGTGCAACAAAATATGTACGTTAAAGTATATATATATACGACGGTATATATATACATATATGTGTATAACTTTTTTATATAGTTGATACTAAGACGTATAGATGGCGTTGATCCATGTTACCACTTTTGATGCCGAAGTTTGGTCTCTATTACAGTATATAGAATGTACTCTGTGGACAACAAAGTATCAGGCTCTACAATCTTAGTACAACGAAGCTGGAAACTTTTGACGTATAATTAAGAAGTATATAGAGTATCGAGGCTTTAGACCATTATAGACGACTTTTTATTTGGGGAACGGAGTGTCTTAACACTAGGTTCCCTCTGCCTACCCTGCTGTGTGCGGGATACAGCGTGAAGCTGATTTTATTTTGTAGCATTATATTTGCATTAGTTGAGACTAAGAAGTCCAGAGGTCGCTTTAGAATTGAATATTTTAATTAACGTCAACAGATGTCACTGCAAATTGAATACGAACAATAATAATAATTTATTTTATTAACTTTGTATATTTATAATTATTAATATAAAATTATATGTACCTTAAATAATTTCTTGTATATCTAATTAAATAATTATATAATTTTCGCAATCCATTCTTCACTATCTGTGGTACTCTAAATAACTCTCTACTCTATGGTACTCTATAGTCTATTTATCTAATAATTATAAAATTTAAATTCAAAAATATCTGTTGATGCTAGTGTTGCTCGTCCATTTCTGTCAGGCCCGGTCCACTTCCTAAGGGGCATGTGCGGCATACCTACGGGGGATTGTAAATAAATCCCGAAAAATTCATTATGATATTTAGTGCTGCTATATTAAAGTAAAACTACTATTTAGTAGTTTTTTTATAAGTATTTTCTTGAATAATCTACATGATGTTTTTGTGGTATATTTATTTAATATTTAATAAATAACTTTCTTTATAAAATTTCATGTATGCAAGGTACCATGATAAAATGTAACGCCGAAAAGAATAGAAGTTAATCTTAAATTATAATTAAAAAATGAAAACAAAAATTTGTAATGTAATTTAGTTATATAAAGTTTTCAATTGAAATCAGAAACAATTTATGTAACCGGTATTTTAAGCGCAATAGTAGGATTATCTTTTGATATGGGGTAACATTAAAATTTGCAAATGGCTAACCTCTTTCGGCGACGCAAACTGTTGTTTAATATTCGAATTTCTATTCTATTTTATTACTTGTTTATGAAATTAAATGTAGCGGGATACAGCGTGAAGCTGATAATAATAAAATTAAATTTATTTATAGGTTCCCTAATCCTCGTCCTACCAATTTACACCGGTAAGTAATCGTTAAACATTAACTTAAACTTAAAGCCTTATTTGTAAAGATTTGTGATAATAATTGTTTTATTTTTTATTTTTTTTTTATTTCCAGATTCAACAAAAATGTTTGAAATGGCTTAAATATTGTAGCTACAATTTGTAATATGGGTGGTGTCAATATATATTGTAATATTTGATCTACCTCTTACTGAAATGGTTCAGAAATTTGTTTTTAAAATATAATATAATATGCAATACAAATATTACTTCAGAAAGGTAAGTTTTATGCTGCCATTCAACCTAACATTCCCAGGCGACCTTGGTTTTTTTCTCAAAAATTTACTGAATGGAGGATTATATCAACTATTAGTCGCTTGCGCCTTGGACATGCATGTACACTTGTTCACCTAGCTAAGATCAGGTTCAGGGACCACTCACTGTGTGAATGTGGCCTAGATGACGGTTCCCCTCCTCACATACTTTTCACTTGCCCTAAGCTGATTCGTCCCTTATATGATGTCCTTCCTCATAAAGTTCCCCGCCCCCTTAACATTCGATGTTTGTGTTTACTCCTCTATGTAAATTTTTATGTAAATATATTAGATGTAACAAAATTTAATTGTAAGCTAACACCTTTGTATTATATTTCTTATTACTAACCCTCTATGTTATGTATATAATGTACATGTTATTTTTTTTTTGTTTTTTATAGGTGAAGGCAATTTTTAACTGGATCTTTTTTTATAACATGCATTCTATTGTGTAACATTATCTCTTTTACCGTACAACCTCCTTCGTGCTTTCTCCATACAACATGACATTGGCGAAGTGATATGTGCTCTACGGGCACACTCGGAATGCCATAATTAAAGAACCATAACCAAATATAACTTCAAACAATGTTGAAGGAAAAGGTAATATTTTATTGTGTAATGTGTAGTCCACTTAAAAGTGCAAGTTTATATATAAATAAAATTAAATAAATCAACTTCACGCTATATCCTGCACACAGCAGGGTAAGCAGAGGGAACTTAGTGTAAGACACTCCTTTCACCACTTTCTACCGAAATCTGGAGGCATTACATGTTGAGTGGTGGAACTACACTGCACATTATTAAGGTAAATTTTAAATATTGTTTTTGGTGCACTTTGCATCAACACCAGAGAAAAGAAATGGAAATATAAATTTAAATAAATATTTCTTTTCCACCAGTGGGGATCAAACCTACAACCAGTAGATTTTACTGTCACACTTTGTGCCCCTGCAATATTGCAGGGCTGGCCTCAAGTTTGGCTGGTTTCCATTTATTAATAATTAAATAAAACTTGTAATAATTTTTTTTTAATTAAAATGCTATTTATTACATTACAGGTCGAGCCAAATGGAAATATATGGAACATTCTAAGTCATGGTCAAGGTTTGTTTTAATTGCCTAACCTGTAAATTTTTGGTTAAAAATAACAATTTTAGGAGAACTGCCACCTAGCAGTCTTTACAATCTTAGTACAACGAAGCTGGTACTTTTGACGTATAATATTATTAAATTAACAAGTATGTAGAGTATCGTGGCTTTAGACCATTATAGACAACTTTTTATTTTGTAGCATTATATTTGCATTAGTTGAGACTAAAAAGTCCAGAGGTCGCTTTAGAATTGAATATTTCAATTAACGTCAACAGATGTCACTGCAAATTGAATACGAACAATAATAATAATTTATTTTATTAACTTTGTATATTTATAATTATTAATATAAAATTTTATCTACCTTAAATAATTTCTTGTATATCTCATTAAATAATTATATATTTTTCGTAATCCGTTCTTCACTACCTGTGGTACTCTGAATAACTCTCTACTCTATGGTACTCTGTAGTCTATTTATCTAATAATTATAAAATTTTAATTTTGAAATATTTGTTGATGCTAGTATTGCTCGTCGATTTTTGTATTCAAATAGGATATTTTTGTAATAGTTTATTGGTTTATATGTACGATTTTCGAGTTCGAATACGAGTACGAGTACGAATTGAGCTCAAGGTCCTCGGTTAAATTAATTTGACTATTACTGTTACAACTTTGTTTGTTGTTGAGTTTGTACTCGTTACTTGTGCTGTATGATATTTTTTGTTTCGGCAAGATTTTTTAGGGCACATAATGTCTTCACACAAACATTGCATAAAGAAAACCCTGGCTACAATGGTATCAGACTGATTCCAAACTTAACGGAAAGCCATGTGAACCCTGACAAAATTAACAAAATGAAGGTTAAGTTTGCTACTCTTGCAGATAACAATTACTAGTGCTTTAATAATTTTTTTTAGAATCTTAATTTTTAATATAATGTTAATTGTTTGTTAATTTCATTTAACTATAATTCAATACTTAAAAACTATAACAGCTCTGAACACCTGTATCTCTGTACACAGCATGGGAGGTAAAGGGAACCCAGTGTTAAGACATTTCATTCCCCATTTCCCACTGAATTCAATAATTCATTTTTACTATTGAATTTAAGAATACTATTGTTCTATCAATTCGCCGAAGCGAATTTATAGAACAATAGTAAAATTCTTAAAGATTATCTGTTTAAAAAGGTGAAGAACTTGTTATAATACTTTTTTTATAATCAAGTTATATGATATTTTGCTAAATAAAAATATAAATATATATATTAAGAACATATCATTTGTGAGAACATATCATTTGTTTTTATAATGACAGAAGTAAAAATCCAACATGGACTACCATAGTTTATCCCATTCTTAATCATGTGAAGTTTAAATTATTAACATTTTATTAACATCATTTTCAGATAAAGGAATTCTACCGGCAGAATGTAAGCAAACGGCTGACCTTATATAATTTTTGGACAATGTTTTTGACTACATAAATGACAGCATTTTAATGCGAAACCATTGCTTGGTCCAGCCACACCCAAGTCTGTGCACAATAATATATGGACAGAGGCAAAAATTATATTTAATTCAATGAAATATTTGTCAAGCAGAGGAAAAGTAGAA
This sequence comes from Heliconius hermathena, assembly GCA_013403705.1. Taxonomy (NCBI): domain Eukaryota; kingdom Metazoa; phylum Arthropoda; class Insecta; order Lepidoptera; family Nymphalidae; genus Heliconius; species Heliconius hermathena. The sequence goes on along the minus strand of JAAIXJ010000655.1, from coordinate 5,365 downwards.
TCTGTTCCCACTGTGCCAAATTGGGTGTGGACCCTGAATGGAATTCAAACATTATTAAAAAAATTAAGGGTTGAGTACAACATAAACTCAACACCTAAATCAAGATCCCCTTGAAATATTTTTTAGTGCAGTAAGAAGTCAGAGACAACCCTACTTGTGATCAGTTTGAGTCAACATTTGCAACAGTTTTAATAAATAATTTAAACAGTGTTCACATCCTAGGAGAAAACTGTGAAAATTACCATTGCAAGTCATTACATGATCTCATCATCAATGACAATAGAGAAACTATGTCTTTGACCTGCACATTTGATTTTAAATCTATATTTAATTATGCAATGACACCTTTGGAGGTAAAAGAAACCGATACTCGTATTATAGCACCTCTGTAGTATAGGTGTGGATATTTAAAAAAAAAACTAACATTTTTAATTCATGCAGTTAATATATGAGTAATTTATATTGCAAAGATGAAATCAAATATATACAATATAGAGAATATGCAGGTCGATGGTGGGTTTGCACTCCCAGCAAAGAATTTATATAATTAATTTCAAATATCCAAGATGTGTTTAATCTAATAGTTAAACAAAATTTAGAAAAAAGAAAATTAAAACTACTATATTTATATTAATTGATTTTCATTGTATTCAATATGTTTTACATAAAATAAATTAGTTGATTATATATATTGTGATTTGTTGTTTGATGTATAACTATTGTAAAAATATCAGTAGGATATTGGGCTGGGTGAAAACAAATTGATGATGATAGTGATAAATTCCAAATGAATGCAAAGAAATTCAATAAATGTTTTAATAGACACCTAGTCTGATTTAAGGCATCTATACTCTTATGTTATTTGATGATGACAAAATTATAAGACTATATAAAAAAGTTGTATACATATATGTATATAACTTTTTTATATAGTTGATACTAAGACGTATAGATGGCGTTGATCCATGTTACCATTTTTGATGCTGAAGTTTGATCTCTATTATAGTATATAGAATGTACTCTGTGGGGTGGCACTCCAGTACTTTGAAACTGAATCAAAAAAAAGAAATTGTATGGAAACTAATACCATCTATCGCTTGGAGCTTGTTAATAAGGATTCACAGCTGATATATTTAGGCCGCAGATGTCGTTACATAATACAATATTTCGTTTTCTTATATTTTTATTTCAAATTCAATGAAGTAGAAAATAATCAACAAAAAAATCAAATTATTTACTATGTTTATAAATTCAATTTTAATACTACTACTTTTATACTAACTAATTTTAATACTTTGTTATCCGTATGGACACCGATTCTCCCTCTACCTGATTGACCCCAGCTTCGTTTCAAGGATTACTAAGATATTTTGCCTTAACGATGGCGAAAACACTGAAGAATCCACGTCATAACTGGTATTTCGAATGTAAAGAAGGAGGTATATATAATAATGGCTTTATTCAATTTATCTTTCTAAAAACACCTAAACTCAAAACGGATTCCTAGGTTTTGAAAAACTTAACCGTAAAATAATCTTATTGTGTTGCGGATACGTTCAAATATATTAATTTTGTTGGTAACTAAAATTACTTCTCAAGAACAATTGTTAAAGTCTAGATTTTCCTTGTATAAGACTAAAGAAGAACAAATATCACAATGCTCAGATCGATATTTCTCAATAAAATAATCATTATACATTCCTAAATATATGGTCTTAATATTCGAACTTTAAACTTTAGGAATGATGTAGGTATATACTAATTTTATTTTATTATTTCACCATAATAAACAAACTTTGTTAAAATTGTAGAATATTATTGAAAAATTGTAATTGCAGGTCATCACTTCCCTAAACCGGATGGTGATATGGAAAGACTTCTTGTTTGGAAGTAAGTATATGAGGATATTGTTAAAGACAAGGGAAATATGTACATATATAACCAATTAAGATTATGCAACAAACATTTTGAAAGTTATTATAAGTTGCCAGGTCTTACTAGAAATGCTATTCCAACTTTATACATTAGACAAGGTAAGAATTTGTTAAAATTATATCAATGATTTAGTAATATGTATTATTCAGTTATTGTGCTGATTATTTCATTTATTAAATAAAAAATAAATAAATCAGCTTCACGCTGTATTCTGCACACAGCAGGGTAGGCAGAGGGAACCTAGTGTTAAGACACTCAACTTTCTGCCGAATTTTGGAGGCATTGCGTGTTGAGTAGCAGAACTCAACGCCGCGCTTTGCTTCGACACCAGAGCGAGGAAATGGAAATATAAATTTAAGTAAATATTTCATCTCCTCGAGAGGGGATCGAACCCACAACCAATCGATTTGTAGTCACACTTTGTGCCCCTGCGTCACGACTGGCCTCATTTATTAAAAGAACATTATATACACAATTTGAACGAAAATTTATAAATTATTTATAGCAATTATATATAAAATTTAGACATAATATCTGGGAATTTTTCTGTAGAACCAAAAGATAAAACCCTTCTAGTGAATTGTATGTCTATCACTGTCAATAGACCCTTATTATTCATTTAAACTATAGAATCCTGTCTTTACATATTCAATTCTCATTTAGTCAATTTACTTCCTACAAAATTCTTCGTACAAATATATTTTAATAAGTTTCAGATTTCCTTTGTTACAGATATTTTTATTAGTTAACAAAATGACTTAGCACCAACATCCGAACCAGATATAAAGTCCATACCAACCTCTTTAGCAATGCCAGATGCAAAAAATGCATTAAAACAAAAATCTCAGCAAGGTTGGCAACAATAAATAAGCCAAACACTACAGTCTCTACATTTTTTTTTATGGAAAAGACAAGGCAAACGAGCGTTCAGGTCACCTGATGGTAATGGTAAGTGATTACCGCCGCCCACGACCCCGTGCTACACCAGAGGAGCTACAGGTGCGTTGCCTGCCTTTAAGGTGGGTTGGGCGCCGGAGCCCGGCATTACCTGATGCGAAACGCAGTGGCATTAAGCCACTACTTCACGCCGGTTTTAAATGCCGGGGGTGGTAACGATCCGGTCGAGTCTGTCCATGCGTGTTGCCATTGCTGGCGACGTGACTCTACCATACGTACTTTAGTCGCCTCTTACGACACCACCAGTACCAGGATGATCCTATTCTAGGCCGGGATCGCACGGCAAAAACACATACTCTTTCACCTTATCCATTATCAATATTTAAAATTCAAAAGATATATATATATAGATTGATATCGCCCAATATTAATAATCAATCCTAATCCATAAATTGCTATCATAGTTTGATATATCAATCTATTTTTTGAGTATTGTTTGCCAATAACCAATCGAGGTACTTCATTTTCAATCTTTAACGTCAATCTATCTTTGGGAGGACAAACGGGGGATTAAGATTGAAGTTTGTATGAAAATGACATGTCGTGCGTGCCAATAAACGATCTGTTCATTTTGACATTAGGTTCGATAGCAAAAATGACAGCTTATTGCTATCCGAGACGTTTGGGGGTTTACTTTATCATATCTTCGGTTTGCAATATTGCATTTATACTTTATTTTGTTTAGAAGGTAAAGAAATATGTGGAGTGATATTTCTTCGTGTGATAATAATGATAGTGTTATAAAGTTACTATAAACCATTGGAAATATATGCAGTGAGCATATAAAAGTATGTCAATAGAGTGCAGAAAAATTCTATAGAATTGGTGGGTTTTCCTGGAGCTATTGCTGCAATTGATCCAATCACCATGTGAGTATTATCAATATATATAAAGTTTCTTAAAAGTTTTTCTTTAAAAAAGCAGGCAAATTATGCAAACTTGTTTCTATATTTAATATCAGTTACTATTTCATTTCTTAATTAGAGCTGTGGGCTTATTAATTTCAGTTGCTGATTTTCTAAAATATTATTTTATATTTTATTGCAGGTATATAAAGTTATTCAATTACTGATTTTGCAAAATGTGATGCAAAATATTATGGTAATCAATGTAGGCTACATGGTAGTGCTTATCCAAATAGATCATATTTATTAACACAAGTTCTTAATCCAAGTAGTGAAGCGAAACTGCAAGCAAGCGCATATTAAACAAGGAATATAATAGAATAGATGTATAAGATTAAACTGGTTTAAATATTATTTAACCTTAGATTTGGAGAAAAAAAATTAAAATATAAAAAAAATGGTATGGAAAAAAAGGATACGGACCATATGTTAAAGTGGAAGTTATGAGATTTTGAATAAATAAAAAAAAAACAATTTCTATTTATTAGTATTATGTGTAACTAGTATTAAACATATTTGTATCACTAGAGGCCAGTCGTGGTGCAGTGGCACAAAGTGTGACTCTAAAACTTATTGGTTGTGGTTTCGATCCCCACTCGAACAGATGAAATGTGTACTTAAATTTATATTTCCATTTTCTTCGCTCTGGTGTCGAGGCATTGAGTCCCGCAAAGTGTCTTAACACTAGATACCCTCTGCTTACCCTGCTGTATGTGTGATACAGCGTGAAGCTGATTTATTTATTTATTTGTATTCACTAATTATATACCTAATATATATTTTTTAATATATATTTTTTAATATATAAATTTTATATTTTCAGAGCCTTTGAAAGATAAGTTTCTATTATGGCACTCCACTAGCAGAGATTTTAATTTTATGGAAGTACCAGGAGTAGATGTACCTTCATGACATAGTAGTAGTACATAATAGGGACAGCGCTTCAGTAGGAAATATCACAGAAAGGACATCTTTCATATATCATTTCCTTATGTGATGAATAATTGTTAATATATTTTATATTTATTAAATAAAGGATTGAAAAGATTGTTATTAAAAAACGCCATTTGTGAAGAATATTATAAACACGCACACATACGCGCCCACTAAACTGTCAAAGCGGCAACGTCGCTTCATTCAAGAAATCGAGTCGCAGCAACTAGCGTAGGTATGTAGCAAACGGCGACGAAATGATGTTAAATCAACGCAACACTTAGGAATACACTTTACACACACTTTTATCATATTCTTTCTGTCCACCTATTATTTGCTACATTTTAAAATTTTCAAAGTGTCTCCCTTGCTTGTAAATACATAAATGGCATCTGCGTAACAAATTACGTCTTACTTTATTCAGTAGTTCCCCCCGCGCGGCTAATTCTTTAATTTTATCAAAAGCACGCTCAATTCTTTGCCGGAGCTCGTCTTCTGTATGGACTTCTGACGCATATACTTCATTTTTTACTTGCCCCCACAAAAAAAATCAAGCGACGTGAAGTCCGGGGAACGGGCAGGCCACCACCGAGGTCCATTATTCTCCAAATATGCTCGCGAGCGTGTTTCTAGCA
>JAAIXJ010000504.1:52221-151237 GCA_013403705.1 Heliconius hermathena | reverse complement strand
AATTGAAGATTCTTATGGGAGGTACGAAAATGCGACCTAAATTTTTAATAAATTTCCCATTAAAAATCTTCATTGCGTTGCAAACATACATTATAGGTATATCAAAACACGAACATTATTCAGTGTGTTACTTAAATAATTTTGTGGTTTAAGCGGGCGAAGCCGCGAGCGGGTCGCTGGTAATAAAATAATTCTGTTAATAACAGAGTACAAACTGACAATGCAAAACTGCAAACCCCAATAGTTTTGACGAAGAAACCTAAAATTTGGCACACAGTGCACAAGTTCCTTGTATTTGGCGAGGGTTGCAGTAAGTTAAAATTTTTAAAAAAATCAGCTTCACGCTATATCCCGCACACAGTGTTTGCTTTAAGTTAAAATTGAAAATGTAAATTAAAGGCGAACATAAAACGAACATGGGCTATAGATAATTTAATAAAGCCTTTCTGATAGTAATGAGAGTAATTGACATCAGGTTCAATGTATAAATCCTTTAGATTGTCATCGCTTAAAGGACTTGGGTGTTAATAAGATGCTAGAAATGGGTCAAAATAACATTGCAAGATTTTCTTTCACTATTAAATACCAATTACTTTAATATAATATTTTCATCTTGTTTCACGTAATTAGCATTAAAATGCTATATTAAAATATAGAAATAAAAATATAATAATAAAAATATAATAATAAAAATTAATTCTACTTTTATTTCATTAGTAATTTCTTGGAAACTATATTAATAACTAACTATGTTTCATATATTTCTTTTGTAAAAAAAATATTACTATAGATAAAATATCACTTGCTTGGGCCAAAATTGTTATACGTACGTATTTTAAGTATATTACATATTTCAAGAATAAACGATAAACGATTGGAGTACAGGCCGCCCTCCTACCAGGTGGACCGACGACCTAAGGAAGACAGCGGAAATCTGCTGGATTCGAAGAGCGCAGGACCGGACGGAGTGGCGAGCATTAGGGGAGGCCTATGTCCAGCAGTGGACTTTGAAAGGCCGATGGATGGATGATGGAAACAATAAACGTTCATATACCAAATATTTAGGCCCAATAAGTTGTTGAGTTCCGCCACTCAGCACACAATGCCTCCAGAACTCGGCGGAAAGTGGGGACCGGTGTGTCTTAACACTAGGTTCCCTCTGCCTACCCTGTTGTGTGCGGGATACAGCGTGAAGCTGATTTAATTAGATTTTTAGGTCTAATAATTTATATCGTCTTCTAAATAAATTAGATTGGACATTGTTTATATACACTGGACAAAATGTTTATCAAAAATACTTACTTTTTTATAAAACACGCACGAATGGTGTACGGTGAATGTGTTACTTAAATTTTAAAAAAAACATTAAGTAAGCAATTTTGCAGACATTGAGTGTTGAGTGACGAAACTCAACACTGTGTTTTGCCTCGTCACCACAGCGAAGAAATGAAAATATAAATTAAAATAAATATTTCATTTCCTTAAGTAGGGATCGAACCCACAACCAGCCGCATTTACAGTCACCCACTTATGCCCCTACGCCACGACTAGCTAACTAACATTTATTTATTTAATTGTTCTTAAAAATATAAAAAATAAATGTAGACGTCAATTATATTCAAATTGTATAAGAAACCCTACAGGCGGAGTAAGCGTGCATCAAGTAAGATTTAGTTGGCTTTTCACGGAACTTTAAAGTCTAAAGTGAGAAACTTTAGAGTTACTTTTTACTGTACTATATATAGTATTGCATTGAGTGTTGAGTGACGAAACTCAACACTGTGTTTTGCCTCGTCATCAGAGCGAAGAAATTAAAATATAAATGTAAAGTAGGGATCGAACCCACAACCAGCCGCATTTACAGACACCAACTTATACTACGCCACGACTAGCCTCATTTATTTACTTAATTGTTCTTAAAATAAAAATTAAATATAGACGACAATTATATTCAAATTGTATAAGAAACCCTACAGGCGAAGTAAAAGTGCATCAGGTAAGATTTATTTGGCTTTTCACGGAACTTAAAGTCTAAAGTGAGAAACTTTAGAGTTACTTTTTACTATACTATATATACTATATAGAGTATTCAGAACTCGCCAGAAACATACTAATGCCGTTTACTTTGACACGACGGACTTAATATACTTAGTGAATAAAATGCTAGAATTAATTATTATTAGGCGATTTTGAGCGTTGATTGGTAAATAACATTGAAATGCTGTTTAGTTGACCCCAGTCGTGGCGCAAGGACATAAAGTGTGACTGTACGTGTGACAGGTTGTGGGTTCGATTATAAGTTGAGAAAATGAAATATTTATTATTTTGAGTTCCGCCACTCAACACGCAAGCGCCTCCAGAATTAAGAGGGGGAATTCAGAGTGTCTTAATACTAGGTTCCCTCTGTCTACCCTGTTGTGTACAGAATAGTATGTAGCGTTAAGCTGAAAAAAAATGTTTTTTAAAACTTTTAAATAGATATTATGACAAAAATTACAAAATTATAAAGGTATTTAATATGTACGATAAATTTTTAATTTTTTTTTTTCAATTTTAGGCATCTCTCGCATTCAGCAGACTATACTGAAAAAGGAAGTAAGAAGTGGTAAGACACTTCCTTCACACTCATTTCTCTTTACTTTTCAAGACATTGGCCGTTGAGCGACCACCCGATCGATATATGTAAATATATAGTTCCAAAAAAAACCCATGAAGCTAGTGGGATTTATACAACAACAAAACAACATTTATTTTGATAATGTTACTTTTAATTTTAAGTAAATTTGTTTGAAAAACCCCATAACCGCATCTTCCTTGCACTTCCGAGGGCCTCACATAAGGTATCCTAGACCTTCTATTTTCTGATGTCATCAAAAATTGATCAAAACGCTGCACAGGTTTCCTTGAGGTACTTTATTAATATATCTAATAGATTAGACGAGCTGCTAGGGTTCCATATCAGCTATTCAAAGTATATAAATTATTCTATATGTTGTCAAGGACTAATATGTATAAAACAAAAAAAGTTTCATCAAAATGTGTACTGTAGTTTTTCTATTGACTGAAAATCAAACAAAGGATAGACTGACAGACTAAAATTTTAAAAATCTTACTATTTTATATGTAATAAAATAGTAAAGTATATAAAATAGATATATTTGTAATATAATAAATTAAAATATTAATTTACTTAAATACAAAAAAAATAATTTAAACAAAAAAAAATCTTATATCTTCCGTTGCAACAAGAAATACAATTTTAATTTAATTTCATTTAATACTAAGTGCCAGCAGTATGCACTTACCGTGACCTTTAATGAATATTATAAACAAACTTAAGATGGCAAATAGCTTGAGGTGGTTTTCATTATAGAAAAGGAGAGAGATTGAATCGAGAGATTTTTCCACGTAAAATAAGCAAAGAGAGACTCGAAATGTACTTTACTCTGCGTTTGAAAGTAAATTACGATATTATCTCATTATTATTTCAAGCATTTTAGGTGATGGTTATTTTTGGATAATATAATTCATTGTTTAATTAAGATACAATATTTTCAAACATAGTTTTATTAGGGTGTCCCGAGTGGGAATCAAACCATTGGATTTATAGTCTGGCGCTGTCCTATACGCGAAAAAACCACACTGTACAACTTCACAACATATCCTGCAAATAGCAAGGTAGGCAGAGGGAACCCAAGGGACCTAGTGTTAAAACACTCTGTTCCCCATTATCACTTCCGTTTCCCACTTTTCACCGAATTCTTAAAGCACTGCGCCATTTACAAGAGTGGCGGAACTCAACACCGAGCTTCACCTCGTTACCAGGGCGAGTATACGAAAATAGTAAATATTTCACTTTCCCAAGAGGAAATCGATCTCACAACCGTCGCGTTTACAGCCGCACACTTGTTCCCTTGTTCCCTATTTAAAACAAATTAAAATTAACACATACCAACTACATCAAAGTAAAATGTTCGAATAGATAAAAGGACAAAAGTAAAGTGTTAAATTAAGGTCCACAATGACGTACGAAATCCAAAATTCGCCCTCAAAGAGGGTTTGTAAAGGTTAGAATGCCCTTAGGAACTGTGAAACTCATATATACGGAGTTCCTTAAGTTTGTCACTCCGCCTACTGAAATATGTAGGCATACTATGAAGCCTTTGGCTTTCTTGTATTTAATTTCGAGTAGAAAAACTTAAAACCACTATCAATTTTACGAGATAAAGTTAAGTCTTAAGTCACTTCGTTCTCCACTTTTCGCAAGAAATTGAAATATGGTTTGCTTAGTGTAGACTAGCTAAATCTGGTTTTTTGTCAAAAATTGATCTTTATTTTATGCACATAGTAAAGAATACAGAAGATTAAAATGAACTTTCGAAGTTGTTAAAACCTTCTGATGTACCTATTATACATATATTCATAATTATTTGCCTCTCTTTCTCTGTTACCGCTAACATATTGCGTGTTGAGTAACGAAAATCGACGCCGCACTCTGTCTTACCATGGGTGGGAAAAATAAATGTAATATCCCGAATGAGATTGAACTCACAACCATTGCGCTTATAGGTGAATAGCTAGCAAACTTCACATCACGGAAATGAAGATGCTTAGGTGGATGTGCGACGTAACGCGGTCTGATCGCATACGCAACACATTCATTCATAGTCTCGGGGTCCGTAACGGAGCGGATAAGTTCCAAGAGCGTTGCTTGAGATGCTATCGAAGTGATCGAAGTGATCAAAGTGATTGACATGATCGTAGTGCTTTGCTATGTCCCTAGAGTGAGACCTCCCGGACGCCTAAGGAAACGCTGGTTGGATGTCGTGTCGTGATATGAGACCCAATGGACTAACCACTGTTCCCCACTCCCCACTTTCCGCTGAATTCTGGAGACATTGCGTGTTGAGTGGCGGAACTCAACGCAGGGCTTTGCCTCGACAGAAATGAAAATATAAATGTAAATAAATATTTCATTTCCTCGAGTAGGGATCGAACCCACAACCAGTCGATTTTACAGTCACACTTTGTGCCTCTGCGCCACGGCTGGCCTCACATACTCATAAAGTGCAAATAAAGACATTTTAATTAAAATTTGCTTCGAAGTTTATTTATAAGAGTATCCTTTCACTACACGAGATTTTAGATTTTTTATTTTAGAACATTTTTCTTAAGTTATTATTGCTACATATAAAATTTATTTATATATATATATATATATATATATATATATATATATATATATATATATATATATCTATTTTAGCTAATATTAAATGGTCTGTCTTATTATTTTGTTTTTATTTTTAATACTCTGTAAAAAATGCTAGCTTCAAAGAGAGTTCTTAATTAAAAATAACCGAATATGAGAGGACCGAGAAAAAATTTAATATCATATCATTATAAACATTTCCCAAAGTAGAAAATGCGTCGAGTGAAATTATTATGTTAGTGGACGACCTTGATCTTAACCTTCAAATGATTCTGAAACTGGAATTATTATTAAAAAAATATAAAAATCATTTTAATTAAAAAAATATATAAAGTAGTTCTTTGCGAGTTTCGCTTTTGAAATATTATAGGAGGTTTAAAAATGGTCTTTAAAATATTTTTTTTTTTTTTTTAAAGTGCAATTATGTCATTGTTGCACCAAATGAGCGATATTTTTCTTTTTAAGCTTTCTAATCTTTTCACTTCTTTTTATTTCATTGTTACTTTCTTACAAACTGGCCAGTTAGTAACTAATAGCTTTTATTTTTCTTTTTTATGTATCCTCCTCTTTTAGGGCCAGATGTATATAAATGGAACCTTCAGGAAAGGGCTTATCGTATGAATCGATAGTGCTCCATAATCATTCATCTTTCTCACCCAAAGTGGTTGAAATGGCAAATGGACCGTAAATCTGTCAAACATTTTTAAACTCACATCTACTTACGTAGTCTTCCCTCTTTACCTGTGTGAGAACAATAAAAAATAAAAATAAATCAGCTTCACGCGGTACCCCGCATAAATGAGGGTAGGCAAAGGGAACGTACTGTTAATACACTACGTTTCTTACTTTTAGCAGATTTTTTTGAGGCATTTTTGAGGCGTGTTAAATGGCGGAACTCAACGCCTGGCTTTTGCCTTGGTGCTAGAGCGAAGAAATGAAAATATTAAGAAACATTAATTCATTCCCTCGAGTTGTGATTGAATCCACAACCGTCGCATTACAATTCTGCCCTTGTGCTCTTGCGCCTTTACAGTAAAGTTAAGCTCTATTTTGTAGCCGGGGCTGAGTCGGTCGGTCAAACAATATGAGTCTCCGTCAGGAATAACAAGGGCGGCCCTGCCGTTTCTAGATGGTGGTGGACGGCATTTAGGTTGGAGTGTAGACCCCTGATATTGTATAAGTCCACGTTTAGCGTGTTTGGGGTTCCCGTGGAGCGTTCCCCTCTATCATATTACAGGGAGGGGTGGGTTGGGCGCTGGAGCCCGGCTTTACCTTACGAAACGCAATGGTAAATAGCCATTACTTCATGCCGATTTTAAAGGCCGAGGGTGGTAATAATCTGGTCGAGTCTGCCCATGCGTGATGCCATTGCTGGCGACGTGACTCTCCCACACGTACTTTCGTCGCCTGTTACGACACCATCAGTACTAGGGTCATCCTACTCTAGGTCGGGATCACACGGCAATTAATATTTTATATAAATTTACAAACCAAATTTTGACCTATGCATCATTGATTCAATAATTATATGTTAAATATGAGAATGTATGTATGTACTTAAACAACTGGACCTTGGGAGGTCTAAATATAAAAAAAATTTACTGTGTCTATTTCCAATATCCTCTATCTACCTAAGATGATAGTAGAAAAGCAAAAATATAGGTAATTTATAGAGTTGCCACTCATAACTTCTTTTGCGTTGACTTTATGTCGATAATTCCCCTAGAAATAACGGGATATCCTCTCTTAATAGTTCTCTAGCGTCCCCCTAAGAATTTGGAAGATTTGATAAATGTCAAATATTCCAAATTTCAGCTTTCCACGTCTATTAATTTTAGATGGGTTTTGTCTGTCAATAACTCAGAAACGGCTATACTATGTGACCAGCCCGTGGTTTCGCCCGCTTGAAGTATATAATTATTAATTTACAAATATATAATATATATATATACTATATTACTTTCGTTTTCTAATAATAATATCATTTTATAAAACATTATCCATCCATCTATTGAATGAAGAATCTACCTACTTTGAAGAGTTTTTGGTTCTATTACGTTATTAAATGCCACTAATAACATTTTTTTATATATCGTCCTTGTACAGACACCGATTCTTTACGATTTTATTATAAGTATAGATGGAAGATCAAAAGTGACATTAAGTTTGTGATTTTAATCAATAAATGCCTTGAAATGAACAGACAAGGGATTTTTATATATAATACTATATTGTGAAAATATACGAATAAATATATTAAGTTTAAGAAAAATCATATATTTATCTTTAAGCAGGAATAATTTATTTCCAATTTAGCATATTAAGTTTCTATATACTTACATATGTGAAAAAAACCTATTTACACTACTATAGACGCTAGAACGATAAACGTATGAAATTGCCTTCTCTAAGACAGGTGATATAGGCCACATTATCATAAATGGCGTCAAGGGTTGAATATCGATGGGGTAAGGAAAATAGAACTTTATTTTAAGAACAAACACTGTAAAGCATTATATGGGTTCCCGGGAGCACAGTTATCTTGTTTCCCCAACGTTTGCTCTGTAACCAATTTATAAAACTGATATAATATGTACGGAGCAAATTGTATCGTAATTTTGACTTCTATATTATGTAATTTTTAAGAAACGGAACGTAGAAAGACTGATTTTGTAAGATATGTATAAATATGGCCTAATAACTTCCTTTGTTATAAAGGGATAATACGAATAAATTAATGCATATTTTGCATGTGTGTTTCGGAAATCTGTATTGGGGATTTCTTGACCTCTATCTACGCTGAGAAAGCCAATAAAAACCTAAATATAAGCTGATAATATTTTAAAACATTTGAAAAACTGTGGATCAAACAAAAAAATGTGTAAGAAATATATGAAATGTGTGTACTAAGCAAATTAAAAGCCAAGAGACTTCTTTTGGCTCCCGAAAAAAATCCTATTTCCAATCTTGGGTTTATTTCAACGTGTTGTTTGTTTTCTACGTTGTTTACAAACTCATCACTTTCAGATATTCGAAAGTTTTCTATAAAATGGATCCTTTTTTCATCTTTTTTTCCTATATTTTTTTAAGTTCTGTATCCCGCGCATAGTAGGATAGTCAGGGGGAACCTGGGAACCTAGTGTTAGTTTTTCGTACTCCATTGCGACCCTTCCGTTCCTCATTTTCTGCCAAACTCCTGAGGAATTGCGTGTTGAATGGCCGAACGTAATGCGCGGTTTGCCTCGCTACCAGAGCAAGGGAATTAAAATATTAAATATTACATTCCTCTCAGTGAGAATCGAACCAACAACCTTTGCGTTTACAATCGCACGCACGCTTGTGCCTCTGCTCCACGATGGCCTCGATTTTATACTATGATTCTATATTATAATATTATACAAGTTATTTCAAGAAACATATTGGTATATTTTTTGGCAAAAACAAGAATATATTTAACTCACGTCTTGTTTAGAAAAAAATGTAACATTATACTTACTTAGCTTTGAAACATCCTTGGATTTAAGATAAAAATATATATAATAACTGAGCCTGGAGACCAAATTAAGATTTTTTTTGTATATGAATACCCGATAAGACATTTTGCTTTAGTTAAACGTAGAATACAAATACAAGGTCAACAACTATCGTCTCAGACGGCTGTAGAACAGATCTAGACAATATGATGTAATAAGTCTTTTATATAACAAAAGGTATAAATAATATTGTAAATTATACTTTTTGATTCAATGCGAAATATTTTTTTAACTTTGGATATAAAAGCACAATTATAATAAGATATGCTTAATAAAATATGTATAACCACATACTGTAGGCCAGTCGTGGCGCAGGGGCACAAAGTGTGACTGTACAAGCGACTGGTTGTGGGTTCGATCCCCACTCGAGGAGATGAAATATTTACTTAAATTTATATTTCCGGGAACGGAGTGTTTTAACACTAGGTTCCCTCTGCCTACCCTGCAGTATGCGGGATACAGCGTGAAGCTGATTTATTTATGATTTACATACTGTATCCTCCAATGGATTTGAACCAAGACCCTATCAAGAAACCCCCAACATATCCTAATATTTATTCATTTGATATCATTTTGGCTCTTATCATCCAAGTAAGAAGCATCTATATACTAACTAGCGACCCAAACGTGCTTTCGCCCGCTTTAAGTTATTGTTAGGTTATAGCTAAAAAAAAAAAAAAAATCCCCTANTATGTTGCATGAGGTATTCGCCTTAAAAGGTAATGCATTTAGTAGAAATATAGAATTAAAATATTAATATTTTTGTAAAATGAATGTAATTTACCACTGGTGAATCTAAATAAATAAATAAATAAATAAATAAATAAATACAAAATCAACATAAACTGTAACTCACGGAAATCATCCTCATTTTCATTTTGAGGCCAGTCGAAGCGCAGGGTCACTAAGGTGTGACTGTAAACGTGACATGTTGTGGGTTCGATTACCGATCCAGCAAATGAAATATTTAATATTTTCATTATTCGCTCTGATGTCAAGCCAAAGCGCAAAGTTAAATTTCGCCACTCAACACACCCTGTTTGTTCACCTTTTTCCAAAATACAGAACGGAGTGTCTTAACACTAGGTTTCCAGGTCCCCATTTTTGTTAACTGGGATACATCATGAAGCCAGTACTATTGATTGAATATGTTTCTAAATTTTTAATCAAAATCCCAATTCTTAAAAGAGTATTTATGTAACATTAGAACACTATTAATAAATTTCAAACTACTGGAAGAACAAAAATAAATAAAATGTAGTTCCAAATTTAAATTTTAAAGAGAAACTATCTATTGATATCTGGATTTTTGAGTTTTATTTCATACTAATATTTACGTATTGCTCGTAAAATACAATTTTTTTATAGTATAAAATACAATATTTTGAATTTGAACAATATTTTCTTTCTATAATTTATATAACTTAATCTATAGCAATCGAACATATAGTGGCGCAAATTTGCTGTGTGAGGAACCTATTCAAATTGCCCCCGCAGCCGCTGTAAGAGAAACCCTTGCACCGTCGCGTGGTAACGTCAAAATACCACCTGGAACGACGAAACAACGCTAATTAGAAATGAAAATGTGAAAATAGAATGAAACTTCCCAAATGAGACAGATTCGTTTTCTTTTCATTTTTAAATGTATTTTCTATTATTCACAAACATTAGGTAAATTTAAGGAAGAATAAGAATTTTATATTTTATTGGCCCTTGTCGTAACTAGAGTAGATTTTGAGTGCTAACCAAGAATTTTGAGGTTTGATTACCATCCGAGATAGACTTTTACTTAATTCTTTTGTATATAAAAAAGTATAATATACAAAATACATCTAAATATACAAGATATAATTATAGTATAAGAAAATATAAATATAATTTTTATCTTTGCATTAGTGTGAGTGACTATAAAAGTAGGGCCAAAAATAAAACTAAAAAAAAAAGTTTATTATTATAAATTAAAAAAAAAAATTAAGATAAAAAAAGTATATCAATTCATCTACACGGGATATTATGTCCTTATTATTATAATATTTACTCTCGTCTGATGTGTAGTTTGATTTAATAATTAATCTTTCCGTTGTATCATCAAGCACAGCACAGTGTCCACGGTTTCTTTCCTTTTTTAATGCTTGGTCATATATATTTTTTCCGTTCTTGTATAGTGATAGTACGAACTTTATCTTTCACTTTTGATAAATCATAAAAAAAATAGTACAAGAGGCGTAAGACGGTTGACGAAAAGCAATATAAGCCGGTTTAGGCTAAGAAAGCGATGTTGCACCTACACTATTCTCACAAACGCAAAGGTCAGCCTGTTCCTTGCGCACTGTATATCGTTTTAATATTAAATGAAAATATTAAATATTTCTTTTCCTCGAATGAGAATCAAACCCACGACCTGTCACGTGTACAGTCACACGCTTGTGTGCACTGTGACGGCTTCAAGATAAATTAAATTATATTATTTCTTTTATTAATAATATAACTTCTATTATTAATATAACTTCTGGCCATTCTCAAAGGAGGCATCTCAAGGAGGCTCTTCTGGAGGCGTTGCGTGTTGAGTGGCAGAACTCAACGCCGCGCTTTCCCTCGACACCAGAGCGAAGAAATGGAACTATAAATTTAAGTAAATATTTCATCTCCTCGAGTGGGGATTGAATCCACAACCAGTCGGTTTTACAGTCACACTTTGTGCCCCTGCGCCACGACTGGCCTATATATATACTCACTTAGGATAATATCCGTTACAGCTGCCAAAATCATATTGTAAGCGACATATGACTCTCGTCGATAGATTTGCCGGAAGTTTATGCGCGCCGACATCTGCATGGTGTTTAATTAAAAAATCCATTAGAACATACTTTATTAGCAGCTCGATGCGGCATAAAATAGTTATTGAGCGATTTTTTCTATGAAGCAATATTGCAAATTAACAATTTTGCTTGTAGTATCTTAACAGGATTTTTCTTATATTTTTTTTTAGTTTCACACTGTATTCCGCATTTAGCAGGGTAGGCTGCCTGCCTACCCTGCTAAATGTAAGTGTTAAAACACTCCAAATTTAGCGTTAAACTTAGTGTCAAAACACTCCGTTCCCCACTTCCGGCGGAAATAAACGACGCGCTTGGCCTCGTTATCAATTGGGAAATGAAAATGTTAAATATTTCATTTCCCGAATGAGAATCGAACCCACAACCATCACGCTTACAGTCGCAAGCTGCACCACGACGGCTGCAAAAAAAATCCTTCAAGTGATTAAATTAAAATATAAGTCTCCATTAACATTAGTATATTATACCTCGACAAGTGTTGTGACAGCTGGAAAGCGAACTGAATGAGTTCAAGTTGTTAGGGCAACTTCCTATCGTAGTGCTTTTGCAATCCTCCAGCAATGTATCATAATAGAATCTAAGGATAAATAATTATATGTGAATATTGATCAAAGCACATTAGTCATAAATTATATATTTACACTAGTGGGAGCGCGCAGCTTCGCCCGCTTATTTGCACCCTTAGGGGTGAATTCTAAAAAAACCACGAAACACGTGTTCAATAATTTTTTTTTAACAATTTGAATTTATTTTTTTATAAAAATCGGTAGCGCTTTAAAAACTTTTCCATATAAGCTTTCAACCCCTTATTTGAACCCTTAGGGGGCGAATTCTAAAAAACCATGAAACACGTGTTCAATGAAATATTTTTAAGAGTCTGAATTTCAAATTTTATATTGTATAAATCGGTGCCGATTAAAAAAAACCATACAAACTTCCAAGCCCTATTTCATCCCTTTAAGGTTAAAATTTTTCAAAATCCCTTCTTAGTCGATGTCCAGATTATGAAAATAAACATCTGTCCAAATTTCACGTTTCTATCATCAGCGGTTACGGCTGTGCGTGCGTCTTACCTCAGACAGGTACAAGTCCTTTTATATATATAGATAACTCAAAGTTTCAATGACTTAATGTTGCCAAATTATTACTTATATTTAAATAACAGCAGTTAATTCAATATTTTTTGCTAAATTTGAAACAAAATTGGATACCGTAAAACATTCTTAAGAGTAGACATATCATTGCGGACGTTTTTTTTATTTTTTAATCATATCGGTAAAATTTCGTAATAAGTATATAATTTTTATTTATCTCGTAACACAAATGTATGTCACAATTTTGTCGGTGTTACTCATATATGAACATGCACGTTTTGTATATACGAGTATGTATATATCCTCTTGAACCATTCTGTCTATTAGTAAAAATATATTTTTTTTAATTAAAATGTTGAATATACTTAGGAAAGAAAAATACTTATTAAGAAAACGTAAAAAATTATAAAAATCACGCTACGTTATTATATAATTTTTATTCGTTTTCAAGTATGCATTAAATTTCTCTGAATCGTCTTTGTTTTTTTACTCAGTGTACATCATATTTATTTGGAACTTACTTTGGCAGAAACCTACCACCACCATCACAGTCATAGCCATTTGCTTGAAATTTACAGTAAATTGAAGCGTCCATATTCATGAAATCGATTGCTGTATAAACAGATTGTAATTGTAACAAGTTGTTAATAATTAACGTCAATATCGTATTCTAATGTAAAAATATCAAGTATTTTTGAACTATTTACTGTAGAAATGTAAACTATATTTTTTTTATAACTACCTTTACATTTACTATTGATGCTATGAAATACATGATTTTCATAAATTCTTCCGCATACATACCCTCAGTAGTAGTAGTTGAAGTGGTAAAATTTTGTAAATTTACTATAGATATTCTTAAATTTAAAATAACAAATATAAAGTCAAAATGTGAATGTAACATTTTTAATATCATGTTTCATTCAATCAAAGAAAATTGCTTTCCACTCATAAATCATGCTCTTTTATAACCACAATACACTTTTGTTCGTAGTAATAACATTTAAATAATAATTGCAATTACTAAAACAAAATTCCGTTGTTTAATGTTATGCCCGTCCTGCTATCGCCGATATATCTTGTAATGCTTTCTCAAACACTTGCTTTTCAAATTCTGGCGTAATAGCCTTTTTCACGTTTTGTATGATCCATTCGATCATCCATTTTTGTTGTATTCTCATAAGAGCTCGATGCAACCTTACTTGATAATCTAAACGATTTTTGACAGTTCGATAAACTTCCATATACCTCTCCCGGTATATGGCTTCTAGCTGCATTGCAATATGTTCTTTTTTAGCGTCCATCAACATTTTCTGTCCCTCCGCTCTCCATTGGGCGTCTTTTGCCATTTTTATTTGGTCTTCGAAAATACTCATCTCGTCTTTCCTAGTTTTTTCCAAGGCATTAGTTATTTCATCTATTTCTTTGTCAAGGTATTTGGCTAAATCGGGACCGAGACGTGTAGATGCGAAATAGAGCATCGGAACCACAGAAAGTCCAGTATAATATTCATGTTCCATTACATAAATTTCTTTACTACATAAATAATTTGCAAGGACTATACCAAAGATGTATGGTCCACTCACACCAGTTTTAGAATGAAAGAACAGAAACCACTCCTCAGGTAGAAAGCCAAAGCGGACTGGACCAGACTTCAAGGCTCTCTTCAAGCCTGACTTTGGAGGATCACCTGAAGATGTAGTAGAACCACATGAGGACGCCGGAGGGTCACCTGAGGAAACTAGAGAACCACATGAAGATGCCGAACCATCGCTTGAAGACTTCGGAGGGTCACTAGAAGGACATGTCGGCTTCTGTTTTTCACGTCTGGTAGGACATGTTTCTGTGTGAGATGATAATAGAAATGAACCAAAACATGGCTTAGGAGTGCGTAATTTTACAATTTTGTGAATTACCATGAACATTTTCGCTAATATGTGATCGTTTCGGTAATAAGACACCTGTCAATGTCGTATTATTGATATAAAACCTTTCTTAATCTCAATAACATTTATAAATATAAAAATGGTCTAAAATAAAACAATTTACAATTATATTGTACATAAAATATTTTTCAGATCGGAGCGATATTTTTAATAATTAAGTAATTTAGAAAATAGAACATATTTTTTTTATATTTAGAAGTTTAAAGAAATACTATAAAACAACTTTATGTCGTAAAATAATAAAACACTTTAATAGAAAATATATTTATTGTCTATCATATAACATCTTCGTGTAAACAGCGTAATTACAAAGAATAAATTACTATATATTGGTACAGTAATTGCTTTATATATTGAGTACCTAATACAATCAATGTCACAAGTATTTAAAAATAATTAATCACATAAGGTAAATATATTTTTGAGTTTGCTCGTGCTATTGAAATTACTATTTATTGTTACAATTATTTTGTCACTCTAGACTCTATTTTTAGACTCTGTATCTCATAGCGCGCAGAATGGGGTACTTGTCGCCTGAGCAGAGACCGCGGAAGTCGTCCATTGAGAGATCAGACAAAGACACTCCGCCGAGGTTCTTAGACCTAGAAATAAAAAAAATATTCAATGAAATAGTTATTTGTGAAATTACATTACCGAGATAAATAATACTGACAGACAGACATGTTTCATAAAATTCTATATATGTATGTAATGTTATCCGGTTTCAAATGCTACTATATACATAATAGAGAACATAATAGTTTAATACGTGAACATACTACTCCTATAAAACTGGTGTATCGTTGATTAAAATGATCAATAGACCATCCGTTCCACATCCCACTGTAATCGGCCAATGTAATAGTCCCATAAGTTTGCCATTCTTTTCAATATTGGCCAGCAATTTCATCGAATTTCGAACCAATAGAACATGATTGAGTAGATGATTGAATTTTTGAAGATACTACATTTATTTATGTACTGTTTTTAGATACAATGTAGAAAAGAACGCCGTTCATGACGCAGGGGTACAAAGTATGCTGTAAACGCGATTGCTCATAGGTTTGATCCCCAATCGAGGAAATGAAGTATTTATTTAAATTTATATTTCCATTGCTTCGCTCTGGTATCAAGGCAAAGCGCGGCGTTGTGTTCCGCCACTCAACACGCAATGCCTCCTGAATTCGGCGGAAATTTGGGAACGAATTGTCTAAACATTAAGTTCCCTCTGCCTACCATGCTGCATGTGGGATAAGACGTGAAGCTAATTTAATTTAATTTTAATTGTTTTTAATAAATCGCTAAAATAATTAGTACCACAATGTATACTCTAATCCAAAAAATGATCTTGAAGTCACAGTCATTACTCTAAACCAGGATTGTACAGGATATTTTCTTGATCCGTTCTATTGTTACTTAAGCGATACTTATGTAAGGATCTTAGTTTAGTAGTAGGCAAAATTAATAAATATTATTAATGCGCTTATCTCAAAAACTACTGCTTAATGGTAACAGAGTGTCCTAACACTATGTTACGAAGTTCACGCTGCCTACCATGCCGTGTACGGGATGCAGCGTAAAGTTGAAAAAATTATCTTTATAAAACTTACTTAGCATATGTCGCCTTCTGTCCAGCTGTGTCAGGGTCTTCGTAGCTCACCCAAATACCGCCTTCACCATTGTCGTCGGGACGAGAGAACGCGTATGTTCCTGAAGGTTATATTAAATTAAAATCCATACTTATAACATATGGTGCAAGAAAAAGCGCGTGGTGACTGTGGTGCTGGTAAATAACACTATTATAAAAGGAAATGTGCTTATTACATACAATAGTAGTAGTAGGTATCATAACAGAAGTAGATTAGGTTATAAAACTGCCAAACAAAATATCCATTTAAATAATACTATTTTGATATTCATCGTCGAAATGCCTTATATATATATAAAGATTTTAAGCACCTTACACAAGACAAGGGTAACCTTTTACAGTTTATAAGATGAATGAAATAATTAAAAATACTTTGGCGCTCAAAAAAAGAAAACTTAAATACATTCAACGGAGTTCGAGCAACAGCAAGGCCTTATAAGGAATCTCTGACAGACATATTTTATATATTATTATAAAAAAGNTATATATATATAAGTATTAATATTAGATTTATTGTATAGTGTTATTGGTTAAAAAATATCTATATGAATATCATCATAGCATCTTTATGTTAGTTACCTACACCATAAAATAAAGCGGAAAGCTTGGATTACCAACCAAAAAAGTCTCCTTCTTTTCTTAAGCCATTGTCTGAAAAGTTAAATTTTTATCTAATTCCCAAGAAATCCCAAATTGTGAAAACAATATTTGAAAATAAATATATAGAATGATATATTGGTACCGTTATTTTATGTAAGTATAAACCAGGCTACACCATAATGCTCTATAACATCTTTAACTAAAACTTAGCAGAGCAGCTATCTACATATCTATACATATAAATAAAATTAAAGGGCCTGGTCAAGTGCAATATACGAAAACACAAACAAACGATTTAAAATAATGTCGGTTTGTCTTTATGTTTGTCCGTACTAATCTTCGGAACAGCTGTACCGATTATAAAACTAACACTAAAGGATGATCGTGGAGCAACATATAGAATTTTATTTAACCAGGAATTCTCTTAAATAAACATTCTTATAGTTCAATCGGGCGAAGCCGCGTCTGGTCTTACTAGTGTGTAAATATATCACACATCCCTACTATTGTCAATTGACATTGAAAATGTGTATACACCTTGGCAATAGAATTTTGGTCAGATTCCAAAATATGATTTCAACTAAATTTAGCAAATTAGAATTCAAAGCTTATACTACTTCTACTTTAGAATACGATGGCCGAAGTACTTACCGAAGCGTTTGCTGGGGTCTGTGACTTTTCTTACATGCTGGAGTTTTCCATTGCTATTTCTGGGATTGAGAAGTTTCTCGCACACTTCTGGATAGCTCAAAATACCTTCGGTTTTTGTGTAAGGACCTAAAAAATAATTAATTTTATATTTTAAGATTTTATTTTATTACCGAAGTATTTAAACGAAGAGATAGGAATTTCTTAATATAAACTAATAATTTCTGATTGTTATTATTCCAGATTCCAAATAAAAAGTAAACAATTTTTTTTTAAATGTCGACATAATATATTATATTATGCATATCTTTTATATAGTCCTTTTTGTATAAATATAAACTTGAACATATTAATCACTCAGTCAATATTTATTAAATGTGCTACAATCACATCAGAATGCAAAATCGCAAACAAAACGCTTATTAAAACAGCTTTTCCTTTTATCTATCTACATAATATGTAAACTATCATACTTCCGTCAAAGCATATGACAGTTATGCCGTTTCAATTTATTTACAACTTACCAGCCTCGCCGGGACCGTCGACGTGTAGAGGAGGTACTCCGGATATTTCACTATCGGAGTCCATTTTCCAAGTGCGGGCGTAGGCGGCGATACCTACTACGATTTTGGTGCTAGGAGCTCCAGCGCTTAGCCTAGATGTAAATAAAGAAATATATTATGAAACTT
Source organism: Heliconius hermathena (assembly GCA_013403705.1). Taxonomy (NCBI): domain Eukaryota; kingdom Metazoa; phylum Arthropoda; class Insecta; order Lepidoptera; family Nymphalidae; genus Heliconius; species Heliconius hermathena. The sequence continues at coordinate 133,030 of JAAIXJ010000504.1, read as the reverse complement.
ATTTTGAATAATTTAGAAGAGGTTCTGGAAGCACAGGGGTACAGGGTCGGACTGTAAGAGCAACGATTATGGGTTCATGGGTTCGATTCTCAATTGTGGGAATCCCACATTTCTACAATAATAACACTCGCTCCCTATACCTATCCTTCTAAATATATATAGAGTGAAGCTAAAATAACCTTTCTTGCTGCGTTAATATAGAAACTTAAGATTGCCCAAGATTTGTAGATCTAAGGATTTAAACTATTTTTATATTCATTGTACAACCAAAACTTCAGATAATAATAAATAGTGGAAAGAAATCATATTTAAACAAAACCATGAATATTTGAAATGATTTAAATGCATAAATAGGCATAAAGGTGTGACTGTAACGCGACAGTTGTGAGTTCGATCCCCACTCAAGGGACTGAATTATTATTTATTAATATTTTCATTTCTTCACTCCACCAACAAAGCAAAAGCCCAGCGTTGAGTTCCACCACTTAACACGCGAAACAATCTGTGGAAAGTGGGAAACGGAGTATCTTAACATTAGGTTCCCTCTGCCTACTCTGCTGTGTGTGGGAAACAGCCTATACTTGATTTTTATTATTTAAATGTAATATTCACCAGTAAGATACAGCGGAATCTACGTTCAAGAGCTCATTGCGGTTCTGGGGCTTGTAAATGGGGGCGGTGTAATCAGCTTCTTTAGGATTTCTTTCAGGAGTATAGTAGTCATATGCGTTGACATTGACAATGTCTACTAAGTTGATTATGGCTGGAACGTCGAAGTAAACTGAAAGAAAAATATAATAATGTAAAAAAAATCTAATTAACCTACAAAATAGTTTGTGTTATCATATTTTCTTCAATAAATTTTCAAAAACTCTATTAAAAAATAGTAGAAACAATTAATTAAATGTGATATGAATATCCAACGCTGAGTTCCGCCACTCAACACGCAATGCCTTTGCCAGAATTCGGCGGAAAATGGGAAACAAAATATCTTAACACTAGGTTCCCTCTGTGTACCCTGCTGCGTGCGAACACAGCATGACTCCAAAAAAGTTATATCCTTAAAAAAAATTATGTGGAATTACCGCTAGCGTTGACATTAGGTAGAACGGTGACGGAAAGCTGCATGTTGGGCTTCAGGTTCAATGCGGACTTCATTTCGCGTACGAGAGCAGTAAATCCTTCACGGTGTTCAGACTCTTTGTCATCGACTGGTGTAGTGCCGAACGTCTTCTTAATACCATGCCAGATGGATCCTAGTTAAATTTTAATAATAGAATGTATCAATTAAATTATATATATATNATATATACTTTATATGCGTGAATGTAACATGTTTTATTAAATGCTTAAAATTATAATAATCTTAAAAGTAAATTGAAATCTAAAATATAATATCAAAACATACGTGTCAATACATTTTATTAGCATTTTTTGTGCATTCTATTTTATTGAAAAAAAAGTTCGTAAATCATCCTATTTACTCACCAAAAGTGGAACGGATCTTCTTAGGCTTGATTCTGGGGAATTGCCAAGCGAGGTCGATACCATCAAAGCCGTGCTGTTCAGCCAATAGCACACCCGAGTTGACGAAAGCTACACGAGCTTGTGGTGATTCGAGCTAAAATAATATGAACATAAGAATGATAAACATTTTTTTTCAGCTTCACGCTGTATCCCGCATGTACTAGAGTAGGCAGAGGGAGCCTAGTGTTAAGACATTTCGCTCCCCACTTTCCGCCGAAATCTGGACACATGGTATGTTCAGTGGCGGAACTCAACGCCGCGCTTTGCCTTGACACCATAGCGAAGAAATAAAACGCTTGTGGCCCTCCGCCACAACTGGCATCTTACATGATATACGACATGGATAAACATATAAACAATATAGAAATATTAAGTATGATTCATAAAAGAAAAATCGTTAAAAAATATTGTTAAAGTAATTTATTGTATGAATAATTATGATAGTAATAATGTTGACATTTATAGCCTTATATTTTATGCTGATTGCTTGAAGTGATGAACTGATAGCGTTAGTTGACTTAACTATGTATTTTTAACAGTTTCCTCTAACTATGAAGTATGCTAGATTTAGACTAGATTAGTTTTTGTCAGAGCTTCACGCCTTTTAACACAGCAGGGTAGCCACAGAGTACCTAATATCAGTACTTCAATTCGTAATCAAGTCGTTGTGTAAAGTAGCGAAAACTCAACGTATTGCTTTGTCTTGTCAGACCCAGAACAATCAAATTTAGAATAAAATTTTGTCACACTGCGCCACCATAGCGTGTATTTGATACTTCTTTGGTCGCAAATTCGTATATAAAATAATAAAAAAAAAATACAGCAAGTCTCGATTTACATTATAAAAAAGTAAACAAAAAGAAGTGAGAAGTAGATATGTTTTAAAATAATAGTTTATATAAGTAAGAAATCAGCTTATTGAAATGTTCAAATAAATAGATATAGCTGATTGTAAATACCCGTCACATACATACTGTTGCGTCTACGTCTCCTGTAGGTAGCGTGACCATTCTTTGTCTGTCCAAAACGGGACATTGATTTTATATTAATTGACTCCAATTTTGAGTATTTTATTTTTTATGGACTATTCCATTCAGTTATATTTTGATAAAGACATGGCGTACCGCGATAATCGCGGCGAAACGTGATTCGATCAACAAATTTACGTGTCAATTCGAAAAACGGGAAATTTGCACGTCCCGGGCCATGTTTCGGGACACCATGGCAAACAAGCGTGAACCGGGACAGTCCCATTCAAAAAGGGACATCTCGTCACGTTACCTATACGCCTAGCAAATCTGCCACGCTACCCGCGTACCCTGCTTGAATAATTTAGTTTGTACAGTCAACAAAATTCTGTACATCGCTAATAACCTTTGAGCGAGTAATTAGTGCTCTAGCTTTAATTTGAAATGCTGTAATTTATTGCAATGGCATGCATTAATATGTAATTATTTATTTTATTATTCCGTTTGATGTATACATATGCCTGAGGCTATCGTGGCGCAGGGGTACAAGGGTGTGACTGTAACGTGACGGTTGTGGGTTATCTTCCCACTCTAGGGAATGAATTATTTCTATATATTTGGCACCAAAGCAAAAAGCCCGGCGTTGAGTTCTGCGACTAAACGCAATGCCTCTAAAAATTCGGCAGAAAGTGGGAAACGGAGTGTCTTAACCTCTGCCTACCCTGCTGTATCCGGAATACAGTATGTAGCAAGTTTAATTTTTTTGAACAGATAGAGTGGTAAATTATTTTATCCTGCATTTTACTATCTACTGCTATATACATTTAAGAAACAAAACATCCAAGTTACAAAGACTTATCTATTTTCCTCTATGTATATATGAAATTACACATAGGTATATATAACTTAAGGTGGACAATAAATATTTATTATGAAATTATATTAAACGTCGCTTGCACAAGTGATTGTTTAAACATATATAATAATAATAATTATAATTATTATTATAGCCATATGTAAGATAAAATTAAATTCAGCTTCACGCTGTATCCTGCACACATCAGGGTAGGCAGAGGGAACTAGTGTTAAGACACTGCTTTCACCACTTTCCGCCGAATTATGGACGCATTGCGTGTGGAGTGGCGGTACTCAACGCCACGCTTTGCCTCGACACCAGAGCGAAGGAATGGAAATATAAATTTAAATAAATATTTAATTTCCTCGAGTGGGGACCGAACCCACAACCAGTCGTGTTTACAGTCACACTTTTTGCTCCTACGCCAAGGCCGGTCTTATATGTAAGATAAAAAAAAATATAGTAAACAATAATTGCATTTTAACCTATATTTTAGTTACGTTATTTCAACGTTCTCTCGTCCAAAATTTTATACATATTGCCAACACTATACTAAGACAAATTTTGCGTTTTTATTCCTAATATACTTATTACAAATAGAAAAAAAAACTTACCAGCAAGTTGTATTTCTCTTTCTCTTCAATATCGACATCACCGCCAACAGACAGCAACACTTTCAGACCAGGGTATTTGGTCTTGAAGTTGGTAAGGGCTCTGTAGTTAGCGTGTGATCGGTCCACGTCCAAGTTGGGATTCAAGGACACCATTTTGTAAGTGTCAGACTGGATCCCAGCATATCCGTAGACTAAGTGGGTGCAGAATGACAGAGCTGGATCCAGGTCCATAGGCAGCATGCGTGCTTGAGCTGGATAAATGCATCCCTCAACTATATTTCAATATTAAATTTCTTACAAATAATACATATCTTCACGTATCTTTCGGACTAGACGAAGAGAGACTAGTGTCAAAACAGTGGTCTTCACTTTCCGCCTATTTTTTCAGAATAAATATAAGTATCACAACATTCGAAGCTGATTTAATTTTTTAACTTAATTAACTTATATATTTTTTAATTTCGATAACATAAATTAATATTATAATTTTTGATGAAGTAAAAAAAAATTATAACTAGAAATAAGTAATTACAAATTTGGTTTTTTATTAAAGTTCTGTTGAAATGACTATAAGTTTATTATTTCAAATGTATACAATTATGTTGCTGTATACTTTAAAAGTTAAATAGAAGACGTGTTATAGAATACTAATGAAATATTGTGAATACTTCACACAGCCACCAGAAATCGTCTACTGCAAAATCATTATATCTTTGTCATTTATAACATAAACGAATTATAAAAAGAAATATTTTCAAGTATGTATAACAAAAATGAACATACTTTTCATATATATTCATTAAGTAAACATTTGCAGTGTTGATTTCCGCCAATCAACAATGCAATGACTCCTGAATTCGGCGGAAAGTGGGGAACGGAGTATTTTAGCACTACGTTACCCTCTGCCTACCCTGCTGTGTGCGGGATACAGCGTGAAGCTGGAAAAAAAACTAAACATTATATGATTCTTTACACAAGAATCAAAAGGACGACGTTCTAATTGAACGTAGGTGTGGACTGTGATACAAACGTAGCTTGTTCGTTCCTTATATTAGAGCAAAATGGATCTTATTCTTTGAGCACTACGAGCGATGACGTAACCGCCACACGCCCACTGGTTAAGGCGAGTCGAAAATTGCATAAATAGAGCCACTCATATTTCAACTCAGTATACGTAATATAATGTCAGATTAATTTCTAAAAATGTAGAGAATAGCACTGAAATAAATAAAAACGGACTTTAAAACATTAAGTAAAATTATGATAGGAATTAATATTAAGACGCAAAAAATTATGACGATCATTTGAAAGCCATCTCTCTCTTTTTTATATAATATATAATATTTTGTATGTTTATATTTTAATTGGATTTAAAGATCGACGGAACGAAACATCACATAATTGTTATAAAAAAATTTAAGACTCTAGAAAATAAACAACAATATGATATATTAATAATATATATATAATTAAATATCTATATATATGAGACCATTCACGGTGCAGGGGATAGATCGATGACTGTAGACGCTACACGTTGTAGGTTCGATTCCCACTCCATCAATATTTAATATTTTCATTTCTTCGCTCTGGTGGCGAGGCAAAGCGCGACGTTAAGTTCCGCCACTCAATGCCTCTAAAATTCAGCTGAAAATGAGGAACGAAGTGTCTTAACACTAGGCTCCCTCTACCTACCCTGCTACATGCGGGAAACAGCGTGAAGCTTTTTTATATATTAATAACGATTTTTCGGTAAAACTTTCAGACCGGAGTATTTGGTATGGGAGTTTGAAATCGAATTTCTATTTGCTATTTAATATTATTTAAAATAAACACGAGCACTTAGTTTAATAAAACAATAAATGCTTCAGTAAGTAAATACGTACTACAAAAATATTTACATACATAATACCCTAAATAGTCATTTAATGATTGTTTTTACTGTATAAACACTTTGGCTATCAATGATCATTAGGTCACTCACTCGTGAACACTTGCATTTGTTTTTATATTGTTACAATTTTTTTAAGCGTCACGCTGTTTCCCCACACAGCAAAGTAGGCAAAGGGAACCTAGTGTTAAGACACTCTGTTCCTCATTGCGAGTGACGAAACTCAACGAAATCAGGGCGAAAAAATGAAAATATTAAATATATAGTTTCCTCGAATGGGATTCGAACCCACGATCGCGTTTACGGTTATACTTTGTGCCCTGCGCCACGACTGACTTAAACTACTACTATGGTTAGTTACTATTTTTTATATATATATATATATATATATATATATATATATATATATATATATATATATGTGTTGAGAAATTATTAATATACCCACGTATATACAGAACTATTCCAAAATGTATACATACATATATGTACCCATAATAAATGATATAATTATATCTTGTTTAGAATTACCAATGGAACAGTTCCGTTAATAGTTAACTTAATCAAATATTAACTCATTAAATTGGAAATTTGATTTTGGTATAATAATAGTATAACATAACCTTGCAGCACAGTGGCGTACTGTCTAACCTTAACTGCCTAGGCATGAAGGCTGTGGGTTTAAATTATTGTACGTTAATTTAACTCAATGTTTTTTTTTATCATTATATATGTAAGACGAACAGGAGGTTTTTTATTTTATGTTAAAAAAATCAGCTTCACGCTGTATCCCGCATACAGCAGGGTAGGCAGAGGGAACCTAGTGTTAAGACTCTCCGTTCCCCACGTTCTGCCTAATTCTGGAGGCATTGCGTGTTGAGTGGCAGAAATCAACGCCGCGCTTTGCCTCGACATCAGAGCGAAGAAATGGAAATATATATTTCATCTCCTCGAGTGGGGATCGAACCCACAACCACTCGGCTTTACAGTTACACTTTGTGCCCCTGCGCCACGACTGGAATTTATTTTATAATGTAAGCTAATATGTGTTTTAGGAATTACTGAGTTAACCTTTTTTGTTTAAAAGTAATACTGTATTTTTTAATGCCATAAACAAAATTAATATTAAATTAAAATAAAAATACTTTCCTCTTAAACTCTTTTCTTATATAAGTAATATGATAACATTGTAATTCTAGAAACTATTTGTTTGTTTGACTTATCTCCTAACCTTATATAACGCGATAGGTCATCATGTACATATAATTGAGTTCAATTTATTATCTTTAGCATTGTTACTAATTAGAAAGAGAAGTAAATAACATGACTACTATTTGTATATAACATAATAGATTAATACAAGAGATATATGATAATAATAAAGATATATTTTTTGGGGCCAGTCGTGGCGCAGGGGCACAAAGTGTGACTGTAAAATCGAATGGTTTTGGGTTGGATTCCCCACTTAAGAAGATGAAGTATTTATTTAAGTTTATATTTCCGTTTCTTCGCTCTGGTGTCGAGGGAATGCGCGGCGTTGAATTCCGCCACTCAAGACAAAATGCCTCCAGCAGTCGGCGGAAAGTGGGGAACGGAGTGTGTCAACACTAGGTTTCCTCTGCCTACCTGCTTCGTGCGGGATACAGCGTGAAGCTGTTTTTTTTTATTATTATTATTATTTTATTTTGACCATATTTATTATGTACTTTTTGCGTTGTAAGAAATGTCCAATCCTCTTCAAAAAGGCTCTGTTTTTTGATGATGATGAAACGTAAATAAATTATTTTAAAGAAATTCGATTTAGGGCGGATTTTACTAATACATTGTTAACATTAACATATAATAATACTTTTCAAAATGAAAATGTCTAAAAATTATATATAAGTAATTGTATTATTTAAAATTTATTTTCTGAAATCATTCAAATAATTCGATTATACGTACTTGTACGAGCATAAAGTGAAAAAAACTTTTCCTGACACAAATAATTCTCCTATTCAATAGAATAATAATAAATAAGGAAATATCCTTATTTATTATTTTTTCTTTACAATTTTGTATTATACTATTATAAATAAAAAAATTATATATGGTTATATCATAATTGAAGAAGTAATGTTATATTTATTAGTCACAATGCCACGGACTGCTATTATAGAACAAATGATGCAAATTATTAATANTACACACACTTGTTATGTGACATCATAGCAGAAAGAATCTAGATAAAAACTAAGTGCATATTGTGTTAAGTGTCGCGTAACTAAACGCCGCTCTATACGTAGTCAAACCAAGAAGATAAAATATTTACCCGGATGGGATTCGAATCAGCATTAGCATAAATTTGTTCAAACATCGAAATAAATATTCAACATAAATAAATGTGGATAGTGAATGATGTATGGATATAAATAAAAATGTTATTTGATCTTTATACAAATAGGTATTACATAAAAACTAGTATAATCTGTCTACAATATGATCGCCAGCATACCAGGAAATATTAATTAAAATAGTTTTTTTTCTTCAATATACTGGAACTAGGTTAACTGGAGCTAGATTTTAAATAAGATTTTTTCCTCCAAATTGGCCAAGAGCAACACAAATTTGCAAAGGCTTTTGAATACATTTACTACCTACATTACAAATGATGCAAAGCTAAGTTGCAATATATTATATACAGTATGTATATAAAAATATATTATTAACGCCGTCTCGGCGCAGGGGCTCAAGCGTGGGACTGTGAACGCAACGGTTGTGGATTCAATTCCCTCGCGGGCGAATAAAGCCTCGCGTTGAGTTGAAGATTGCTCATGAAGAAAGTGGGAAACGAAAGTGTCTTAATGAAAACGAAGTGCCTTAATGAAAACGAAGTGTCTTAATACCTTGATACTAGGTTCCTAGTTCCCCCCCCCCCCCCCGTGTCTAACCGGTTAATTGCGGCATAAAAGTAAAAAAATATATTTAAAATATAATATTATTTATATAGTAATAAAATAGTCACTATTTTGGCGTCTAGGCTAAAGAAGACCTTGTCACATCAAAATAACATAAACTCGTAATTGGTTTCACGTTTGAAAGCCTCGCGTACTTTATTATCCTTTAGTTCTTACTAGTCATTATCCATAGGAATCATAATGTGAGTGTCTTAACAACTTATATGAATTTACCTTTATTATTAGACAAGGAAACGTTTTTAAGTTTTGTTAAAATTGACTCAGTATTCATAAAAAAACGGACAGAAACAGACAGTACTAGAGCATTGTCTTGCCAAATTTGAAGAAGTAAAAATAGTTATTTTTTTTCCCTGAATGGAAATCGACAAACAACACGTTCAGTTTCTGTCAGATGCTCACCGCTCGAATATTTATTATGTTTCTGTAGTAAATATAAAATAAATTTAAGAAAAAAGAATCAATTATTTTAACATATGAATCTTTTCTTTAGTTTGGCTTCTTAAGAAGTGTGATTACTGGTCATGATAACTGCGATGGAGGTCATCTAATAGCCCTGACCTCAGAATGTTCTGGGCCGTACACAATTTGTAATAAACATAAGCTAAATGTACAAAAATAGGAATATAATACAAATTTCAATGTATAAAACAACATTTATAGTAAAATTTAAAGTTTCACTCTCAATAAATAAATCATGATATCAGAAAATTGTTATAAAAGACCAAATTATATATTTCCATGTAAGCATAAATGCTATATGCCATAAATAACCATAATAAATAATGAAAAATAGTATAAAATAAAATATCATAAATTAAAACGTTGAAACCTGACATCTACCCTCAAACTATAAACTGTTCCATTATAGACGAAACAATTACTATCGAAACATAGATGGTTAAATTGGATCTTATCGCTTTAGAATCAATGATTAACTTATAAATTATTCATCAGAAGACGCTTTCAGAAGTTTCCGAACCTGTCCCGAATGCAAACTAAAGTCGCAAATTATGTGTAGGCGCTCAGCAACAATATATTACCAATTTAAAGAAAAAATACTTTAAAAAAATGTAAATTTTGATATATTACATTCGCAATAATACTTACATTCCCTGACATAACTCTTGCTGTTGTAGTAGCAGACCACCTTGCTCTGAGAGACGGCGGGAGTGGCAGCAGCGAGGGCGAAGAGGCCCAGCAACGGTAGGAGGACCTTCATGCTCACAACTGAACAACACCGGGGCTATGTGGCGAATGAGACTTCACTCACTCAACACGGATGACCGCGACACTCTAAGAAGGTCAAAGATTAGTAATCTTTATACACGTCGAATGTTTGTTTCTCGATACGGCCGTGACAATCTGCTGACCGCCAGTCGCGGGTCACGTATAAAATATTGTTTATAAACTCAATTATGCTGAATCGTTTGCTTTTTGTGTTCGTTGCTTTTTAAATATAATAATAGGGATTTTTTTATATTTTGAATTTATTATACAATAAATAATGTTTCGTTTAATAATAATTATAATTAAAAATCACTTTCACCGTCTATCTATGTAAAATGTCAACTTCGCTTTCTTTCATGTTACATAAGCGAAATTTTAATGTGTAAAATTATTGATCATCATAATTAATAATACCCTATTTTAGTAGGTACAAACATAAATAAATTAGCAAAATCAATGCAATTTTTAATCTTTGCCATTTTTAAATGATGTCATCTAGTGGCAGTAAGCAATACGTTCTAGCGCAATCACCTCTTATACCTTAGCTTATAGATTATTATGAAATAACCAAACGTGTTTGTTATCAGTATATCTAAAAATCTCATATTTAACAATATTCATTTTAATCATTACTGTTATGGTCCTCATAGAAAATGAACTGTCATATGTTACTGATGTTATTCCGTTTTTAAAATTTGAGGTTAAGATAAAAGTAGACGTAAATAATCTTATTACTAAATGTATTTTGTTTGCATGCACTTTTTTATTTTTTTAATAATTAATAAGAAAACTTTAATAAATAATTTCAATATTGTATCAAATTCAATGACTACTTATACCTACTACTACTTTTTTTTTGATATTTTCCATATAATTATTTCTTCTTACTTACAACTCACATTGTCGTCTTAGTCATATGCCAGCTGAACAATGATTACGTCAATGACAAAATATTATTATTTGAAACAGATTTTTTTTTAAGTTTTTAAACACATCATTAAAAGTCCTAAGATGCTACTGGTGGCGATAGTACCCAGGTAGTAATTAGTTAGAGATATAACCTTGAGAGTACTGTTTAATCGCTTTTTAAACAATCTATTTGGATAGTCGAGTGTCATTTTAACTGACTCTTACCGGCATCCGTATTTTATCAAAAACAGTTTCCACTTATTTTCTTGAAATTTCACATATTATATTGCTTGTAAGACACCAAGGCTCTTCGGGTCTCCGTTTTTCGAAAAAAGCGAAAGCGAAGTATTTTGTTTTATATCATAATATATAAAATATTTAAAAAATAATTTTATTTTAAACGTAGCGTTGAGTTCCGCCTCTCAACACGCAGTGCCTCCAGAAAATTGGAAAGGGGCTTTCCAGGGGGTTTCCTTTGTCTTAACACTAATTCCCTATGTTCCCTCTGCCTACCTGCTATGTGAGGTAGGCACAGCGAGAAGCTTAAAAAATATTTATAATTTTATTTTTATCTATTTAATAATTTTTTTATATACTATTTCAATAATTCCTTAATGAATAGTATAATATATAAATGTTTCACCTGGTGTTTATACCTACACTTCACGTATTTCTTTATCTTCACGCATTTTATGCATTACAACAGTTATGCAATGAAATTTTTTGATATTTACATTATTCTACTCTCTCTCTCTCTCCCTCTCTCTCTCTCTGTCTCTCTCTCTCTCTCTCTGTCTCTCTCTCTCTGTCCCTCTCTCATGTTAATTTGATACCGTTATATTTTAAAAATTTCACATATATCTAAAAATCGGAGATATAACAATATTCATTTTAACCATTACTTTAATTTTTCTCATAGAAAATGAACTGTCATATTTAACTGACATTATTAAATTTAAACTGATATTATTAAATTTAATTTAAATTGGAGGTTAAGATAAAAGTAGACGTAAATAATTTTATGGCACATACACTCCATACAGCCTGGCTATAAATGCGATGTTCGTGGGTTCGATCCCCTCTCACGGGAATAAATTAAGACACTTTTCCTCATTTTTCATCCAATTTTCGGATCATTGAAGCGAAACTCACAGTGTCTATCAGAGCGAAAAATAAATGAAAATCATTTAAATATACAATTTACTTATAACTTATAAGTGGGGTACGGAGGTATGTTAATGGCAAACGGAGGGTCTTAACACCCCAGGTCCCAGGTTCTTTCTGCCCACTTTGCTAATTGTGGGATACAGCTTGCAGACAAAAAAATTAAACATGCATTTTAAACAAAATGAAAAAAAAAACGGTAAAATAATAATTTCTTTTCTTTGAATATTACATAGATAATAATTTAGGTAGGTAAATGTTACAAATTAAAATATTTTTGTATGGTTTAGAAACAAAATTCTTGTTAAATTTCTTTCATTAGGCCCCATTCACTTGTTAATCTTCTGAGTACCTACTGTCTGGGTAACGAGCACATTAACATTTTGTATATTCTACCACAACCATTATATAAGAAAATTTAGTTCTGTTGTCCGTAAATGATGATTGTAAAAATTCTTCAAGAGCTGCTAATTTTAATAAAAATTAGTAATTATATAAATATATATTTTCACGCTTTATCCCGCGTAGAATTATAAACAGAGAGAATCTAGAACATCCCGTTCTCTACTTACCGGTCAAATGACGGGTCTTAAATAAATCAGCTTCACGCTGTATCCCGCACACAGCAGGGTAGGCAGAGGGAAGCTAGTGTTAAGACACTCCGTTCCCCACTTTCTGCTGAATTCTGGAGGCATTGCGTGTTGAGTGGCAGAACAGAAGAAATGGAAATATAAATTTAAGTAAATATTTCATTTTCTTGAGTGGGATCGAACCCACAACCAGTCGGTTTTACAGTCACACTTTATGTCCCTGCGCAACGACTGGCCTCTTCGTTCAGGTCTTAACAAAGCTGGTAAATATCAATAGAAAATTTATTTATTACCGTTTACGGTCCGTCACTATCGTTCTTCACCAAGATAGCATCATTATTCATTTTCTAGCTTCTTAAATGGAACCCTTGTGGGCTCTTGAAGTAGAAGATAATGAATTCCCTTCTCGAAACTGATTGAGTAAAAGAACGAATCTATGGATTTATCTATTTATGTATGGGTATGTTAATTTGAAACTATATGCGTGTACGTATAAAATTACCTCTTAGTTACCATATGACATTAATAGTATGCCAGTTCTTGTATTTGTTCTTATTTCCAAATAAGGTAGCCAAATGTGAAATGTCTAAATACTTATTTAAGGTTATATTAGTATGTATGTATATTGTAAAATACAATAGTTGAATAATGAGTTTAACATACCATATACGTATTATATGTATTAGAATATAAGAACAAGTTTAATAGTTAGTTAGTTAATTTCGGCATTTGTGTCGTGAGTGACGTGACGTGACTTGAGTGTGTGTTTTCTTTTTTGCTAATGCTATATGTCGCAGGATAGACAGAGGGAACTTAAGAACTTAGTGCTAAGACGCCCCGTTCCCATTACGACACTTCCGTTCCCTATTTTCCGCCGAATTCTCGAGGCATTGCGTGCGTCAGTGTTAAATTATTAATATTTGAAGTTTATAAACTTGGCGTCCGCAACTTTATTCGTTCACAAAGTTAGCAACTTTGTTCCTCAAGTTATGTTAAATATACACTTAGTACAAGACCCTTTTATATTTTTGTCTACACGTTTCGTTTTACACCACATATAGCAAGAAGGCGTCGAGAATGTAGGCCTGCATTTATAAACTGCTCTCAACTCTGAAATCGATCTTAGACTTGTGAGTGATTTATAAATACGGGCTCTTGTTCAAATTGAAATTCATATTCAAAATATTCTTTATTCGAATAGACTATTGTAAGCAATTTTCGATCGTTGAACGAACATATAAAAAAGCTACCACTGGTTCGGTAGGCAGTTTTGCTGAGAAGAAACTCAACATTTGCTCTTTTCAATGTCAATGGTATAATTTAATTATTACATATACTGGCAGCTATCCTGCATCACATTCAATAGACATTAATTCCATACATCTTTATACTGTAAATATTCTTGAACAATATAATAAGCTTTACTTGTCATTATTGTTTTTACAGATACTTTAAATTCTTATAGTGGCAAACTTAGAATACATCAATATTCTCAGACCCGTAAAAGATTTATTAACTTTTTGAAGGCGAAAACTTGGCGAAACAAGATTATCTTTATTCAACAAACATAATATTACAGTATACAAATTGTGACGTAACTGTAATAATACCTACATATTTAAAAACATCTCGCAGATAATCTTGAGCTCTTAGGTTATAAATAGATTTCACGTCTCTTTTTTGGAGAAGAATATTGAATTTATATCTGCAGCACTGTTCCATAGCAGCATTCCAATAGATAAAATACTATCAAAATAGCTATAGCTGTACTCGGGCAGTTTCAACATCCGTCATTTGTCTTACTTTTTTAATTGTGAAAGCGGCAGCGCTGAGTTTATCCGGCAGTGCGCCAGATGGGTGTTCCACTGAAATTTGGAATCTATAGTAATATCTAAGAATGTTATTTAACATTTGATAAAACAAATTCAATATATTTAGTTTTTTTTTTTGGCATTTAACATTAGATTGTTAATATCAAACCAACGCAGAATATGTGATAATGTATTTTGTTCTTGTCAACTTTAAATATTAAAGAGGTAAGTATCATCTGAGAAAAGTACAATACCACGTAGGTTCTTCACATAAAAAGGCAGATCGTTAATATAAAGAAGAAATGCCAAAAGGGGGCCGGAATAGATCCTTGTGGAACACCACCCTTAGAGGAGATCCAGATGATTTTACGCTTACATATGAGGCAATAAGATAAAACGCCACTGGAGGATACTATCCTTGAGTATCATGTATATCATAATCATATAGTTTTAGTAACAGAATTTGATGGTCTATAAATTCAAAGGCTTTGGATAAATCACAAAACACTCCAGTTGCGTTTTGTGACATCTCACATGCGGCATAAATGTACTTTAGAAATGCAGCACCCGCGTCTGTAGTAAACTTGCCTTTGGTGAAACCATATTGGTCACTGTGAAAACAATTGTTAATATTTAAGGAAATTGTGAATTGGACAAATATTATTTTTTCAAATATTTTACTTAAAGATGGCAAAACAGAGATCGGTATGAAGTTTCCAGAGTCAATCTCTCACAGAAAGAGTAAATCTATCTCCACTTTTATAAAGCGGCACTATTTTGTTATATTTCATTAAGTCAGGAAAAGTACCGGATTCAACACAATTGTAAGAAATTAACGCAGAAGCTTTATTAAGTAATAGTATTAAGCACTTTAACAAACATGCCCTATAAGTCACCGGTATTTTTTATATTATGACTTTTGAACGTTTTGACAATTTCATCTGTTGAGACGTTCTTAAACAGAAAATGTTCTACAACTGATTTACATAGTTTTTTAATATCAATACTTTTTCCGAAAGAGACAATGGCAATGGAAAATACTTATTGAAGTTACAAATGGAATGTGTAACTTCAATAAGTATTTTCGTAAAAATGAAATTAACTTCTAAATCTGAAGGAAAAATTATATTGTTAACTTTTAATTCAATAGGTTGACTGACAACTCTAGATTTCGTAGTTACAGTCGTAATAGCTTGGGGAGCTACCGACTATGTAGCTTTAGTTTTATTACTAGAGTTAGAAATGTTTGGCCTTATATATGTNATATATATATATATATATTGTAGGATTAGATCCTTTTTTTCTCCGACCTAAAAACAAAGTGCAGCGTTGAGCTCTGCCTCAATATACAATGTTTTAATTTAGGGCAAGTGGAAATCGGAGTATCTTGACATATAGGCGAACGCTCCATTGAATTGTCCTTCATTGAATTCAATAGATATATGTGCGTGTATGGACCCGCTCAGGTAGTTTTGAAGTGTTTGAAGAGAAAATAGACGATGTTTTTGATTTAATTGTATGCGGAGACTTTAATGTAAAGATACTGGTGACATCATTCAGCCTCCGTCATCTGAACTTTATTAAATCATTTAATTTGTTTAATATTTTCTCTGAACCAACTCGTATAACGAATACGTCCACAACTTGTAAAGGTAATGTTTTTTTGTCTTTATGACATTTTTAAAAAAGTAATTATTAGTAATCTGAGCTCGGATCATTGTGGTCAAAAGTTTCCGGCAATAGATAAATTAGTCAGAAAATAAATAAAATAGTCGAAAGAGTTTCTTAATCTTTTAAAATAAAACAAATACATAAAAACACGAAATTAACTCAACTGTTATGGGCAACTATTAGTCTATACCGAAGTTGGAACAAATAGTACGAGTTATATAATATGAGACAATGGACTCAGGATACGGCATTCTTGTTAAAACTTTGATTTCTTCAAAAATATTTAAAAAGGTACATATCTTTCCAGGCTAAGTCTGTATATATATATATATTGTTTCATCAAAATTGGTTCATTAAAAAAAGTTATCGTCATTTGAATGAACTCAAGGCATCAATTTGCCTGCGAATGTTATATAGCAATCGCGCTGGTAAGATTTTTGGCCAAAGAATGACATTCGAAACGTCTTGGTTATGACTGTTAATAAAAATATATATTTTTGAAACACTATTATACAATAAAGTAAACAAAATTGAATTGTCAGTGGAGATTACCTTCATAAATCATAACAGGTTAAACTTACCTGTCGTACCTAGTCGTGATTAATTCAACACAGAAATAAAGACCGATTTGATCTTCAAAGAAATATTAAGTAAATACTTCTTCGGTTCATTTGTTCGTTTGAAATAAATCTATACAAGAATGCCTTTCTACGTGTACTCTGTAATAACTACATATTTCCCAATTGTATATTAAACTAATAAATAATATGTGTAACTAATTTAAAAACTAGTACAGTTAATATTCAATCATTACAGTTATTTTATAAAGAATATTATGAATCCTTACCCAAATCAATAATTTAACATTTAAAGCTGTTTTTGAAGCATTAAGTTAAATTATTCACTGACATCAGTACATTTAACAGAGTTTTAAAATTATGATGAGACATACATTACATAGGTAAAAAGAACGTGATGTTACAAAAATATATACGTATAATAAATAATTAGCTTTATGTATATTTTATAAATATCAAATATCAACATTGGTCGTACTTTTTAATTTAAAACAATCAAAAATTATAGAATTTACGATAATGTAGTAAAAAAATCATATACAGATTAAAGTAATAAAAAATGATATTAGAACTCATTATAGTTGTCAATCAATTCTGTTTATTAAATCAATAATCATGTAGTTTAAGCGGGCGAAACCGCGGGCGGGCCGCTAGTATCTAATATTAGGACATTTTAAAACATGTTATTATAACCGATCAACCCACGCATGTAGGTAGGTACTAATTCTGTAAATAAAACTGGTATTGATGCTAGCAAAACTTGTTACCATTTAACAAGACCCAAAAAAAACCATCAAAATTAATATCCTGACAAAAATTTATAGTATTTTATTATTCTTTGTTTTGTTATTATAGAGCAAACGCAAAGTAGTGGTTAGATTACCGGCAATCTATATAAATCAGGTATTCTATACAATACCTCGGCAATGTATATAATACCTGGAGAGTCCAGGCCATATATGAAATATTATGAATATTTTTTTTAGCGTCACGCTGTATCCCTCACACAGCAGGATAAGCAGAGTGTTAAGTACTAGTGTTAAGATACTCCGTTTAATATTTTCTACCGAATTCTGTAGGCATTGCGTATTGAGAGGTAGAATTCAACGCCGCTTTTTGCCTCGATACCAGAGAGAAGAAATGAAAATATGAAAGATTTAATTTCCTCGAGTGGGGATCGAACCCATAACCAGTCGATTTTACAGTCACACTTTGTGCCCCTGCGCCACGACTGGTCTCAATATTATTGTACATTATATTACCTATTATAAATATTCCATTGTATACTTCACTAAGATAATTAATATAATTTCTAGATATTGTATAGAGTACCTGCTGTTCCAGCGGCAATATGTAAAATAAAAAGATATTTTTTTTAATTTTTACAAATTTAGTGGTCGATGCGCATGGGCACAAGCGTGTGTAAAAGTTACACATATACACTATACAGATAGTGGGTTCAACTCCCACTCGAGGAAATAAAATATTTAATATTTTCAATTTCTTCACTCTTAATACGCAAAGCCGTTTTAAATTTTAAAAATAACTAACAGTGATTGACGGTAACATATTTGTATATAGTTATATAAATATATATAATATGAAGGTATTTCCAACTTATTTTACGATTAGGTCACTTTCCGATGAGACTCACGTTCAGATAAAGTCGACTTAAACAGTTTCCGAGCCATTAACCAAACAAATGATAGGATAATTGAGGACAATTAGCCTAACAACAGAGGTACGTACTAGCTTTTGTAAATAGACTAGAAAAGTTAGAAATATAAAATGAAATAAATATATTTTTTTTATTATAATATTTTTATCAGTTACTGAGAGAAAGAATATTTCAAGTCTTACATACATATAGGCTCCGTTCCCCACTTTCCGCCAAGTTCAGAGCATTGCGTGTTGAGTGGCGGAACTCAACTTACATACAAAAAGTTAAATCTTGTATGCATATTATAGATATTAGCTTGATCACATAATACAAACTAATCATTACATATATATATCATCAATACATATATGTAGTAAAAATATAAGAGATCGATGTCCTTACATTTAAGAAATACGAGAAAAAAAATTAGCTTCACGCTGTATCCCGCACACAGCAGGGTTGCGTGTTGAGTGGCAGAACTCAACGCCGCGCTTAACCAATATACGAGAAAAACTATTATTAATTTGCATTTATCAATGTAATACCTAAAATAATTATTTTGCTAATTAACACACTAAATGCAGAATCGGCATCAATTTAAATACAATTTACTCTATTAGATTATTTTGGTAAGCTTTATTTTAAATTTAGTTTTTTTATTTTATTTCATTTGGTTCATAAATGAAAAGCTACCTATAGCAATATAAAAATTTTATTCGGCTAAATTGCTGTAGAATATATATTTTTTTTAATTAAAAGTTTGTTTTTTAATGTATGTATGCATTTTATTCTCTTTAAAATGATATTGTTATTAAATCGCGAAAGTGAGGCCGCGAGCACATTGCACTAATAATATAAATGTATAAGGACAAAAAAGATAAAAAATCAGCTTCACGCTGTATCCCGCACACAGCAGGGTAGGCATCAGTCGGCTTTGCAGTCACACCTCGTGCCGCTGCGCCACGGCTGGCCTCAATAAGACAAAAAAGATAGAAGAATAAAATAAACATATTGATAACGTATATCTACATGTTTATATTTTCGTCCAAATGTAGAGAAATGATAAGTTGAAGTTAAATTTTGTAATAAATTGTGGTTCCAAATTACTATGTATTTTTAACTATTCATCCATTATTAGTATAAAGTTCGAAACTTTTAGGGCACAATAAGGAATTATTGAAATGTAATACATGCTTAATTCTCATTATATTACATTAAAGAAATATCATAGATTTTTTTATAAACTTTAAATATAATGTAATAATCTGTTCCATAACCTTTAAAAAAAACTATTTAAAACAAATTGGACAGAACACAAACAATTTAAACAGAATCAACAAATTAGACAGAATCCCATTTTACTCGCGTTAAAAACGAAAAATGGTTTATAATTAAAAAAAATCAAATCTTGTTTTTCTCATTTTATAAGCAAGTAAACAATATCATTGATAAATGAGTTAACTCGAGCTAATTTTCCTTGTTTTTAGATCATACTCGTTTCTTGGAACATGCTAATAAGGACGTTCTGTCAACTTACATTTACATTTATCAAATGTAGGATAGCGACTACTATGTAATTGGATGTAATGTAACTTGATTCGGTCGGTTTTTTTTCAGCTTCACGCTGTATCCCGCCCACAGCAGGGTAGGCATCGAGTGGGGATCGAACCCACAAGCAGTCGGTTTTACAGTAACACTTTGTGCCCCTGCGCCACGACTGGCCTCAAAAGAACTGAGCACAATTTATAAAAGTTGATAAAATTTCACTTAGGCATTTGCACTAAGTTTGTATGAACTACAAATATTAGTTTGTAATGATTTTTTTCTTTGAAATAACTCAAAATTTTCACTTTTCGGATATTTTACTTTATTTATAGTGTAAATAAAGGAAAAAAATCACACTTCATGCCAAATTTCGTAACTGTAAGTCGAAAGGAAATACCCTATAAGTTTTGAAAACGCGGCGAATTGCAAAATGCAGCGAAATCGATGCATAAATGTTAGTGTCTTTTGATTGCGTTAATTTATCGCTTGAATTTTTCTGTGCTGTAAGGAAGAATAGACCTAAATATTTAATATTAATTTTAGCTTGATATCTCCTCGCGATTTCTAGATAAACGGTGTCGACAGATGAACAGACGGACAACAAAGCTATTCTAAAAGGGTTCCGTTTTTATCTTTTTAGGTACGGAACCATAAAAGTAATAAAATTCGAGAGTTTTATGTGCATGTAAGTATTATACAGAATATTAAAAAATAGGTATTTTTTATTTTGTATGTCCGTACAAGACTTGTTCTGGTTTTTGTGCAATTTTTGCTGGAAATCAGAGGAATCCCAGACGAAAGGTTCACAGATAGACTGTGCAAGCTATAGAGCTATCAATTGGATTAGCTTGAGTAGTAAAGTTTATGCTAAAATATTAGCGAGAAAAATGCAAGAGAGACCCAAAAGGCTGTTGAGGGAGACTCACGGAGACTTTAGATCTGGAAGAGAGTGTACGGATCAGATCTATTCCTTCCGCTTGACCATGGCAACATATGTGACCGTAAACCAAAAAGTTGTCTGTGCTTTTGTGAACTTGGAAAAGGCGTTTGACAGAGTTGTGAAAAAGAAACTATAGGATGTATAATACTACCGCGGTACAACGTGAGCGAACCCTTGCTATAGGCTGTAAAGTCTCTTTACAGAGATCACTCAACCTGTGTGCGAGTAGGAGCTGGCATGTCACCTTGGTTTGACATCCATTCGGCTGTTAAACAAGATTGTGCCATTTCTTGATAAACTTAAAAAAGCAAAATATATTTTTTGAATGTGCCAGAAATAAATGTATAAACCGTTAAAATCCATTAAAATTATTTGAAAATTTTAAGTGTCCAATAGTCAGAATGAATTGAAAAGCTATCGGAGCAGTTGGTTTTATCAATTAAATGTGAAAGGATAAAAGTAAAATCAATATTGCGGTATATGATACCAAATAAAGAGCAGGTCAAATATGTTTCATATCACTTTATTGATACACAAATTGATCTTGTGGCCTACAACACGGTGTTTCATATTTTTATCCGACTTGTGTAACAGGAAGGTTCTCAATTCGACTTTATTTTTTTTGTTTGTTTTACCTCAGAAATTTTGACTGGGTGAACTGATGTTGTGAATCTTTTTTTTATTTGAAAGCTAGTGCTTGCCGTATGGTGCCACTTAAATTTGCTTCATTTGTGACAATGGTATCCATGAGAAAATCACATATGTCTTAAATTTTGCATTAAATATGTGCGCGACAAATTGATGAATAGCTTAATATGCCGCCATCGATTTCGATGATTATAGGGCAGTTTGATCAAAGTTTGGTTAGATTCTGATTATGGGATTCGGTTGAAATTGAGGAAGTAAAAAAAACGTTTTTTGTTAAAAAATATTTTAAATACAAGGCAATTTGATACAGTACAATAAAATAGGTAACAAAAAATATTATAAATATTATAAAATTAACTATTGACATATTTTACCTCTTAGACAATAATAAATATAATTTTAACCTTCTGATGTATTTTACGGAGGTAGTAAGAAAAACTGAACCATGAAAAGTCTCCAGAATCCGGCGAAAGGTGGGAAACGGAAATGTATTAATGGGAACAAAGTGTCATAAAACTAAGTCCCCAGCTTTCTTTGCCTATGGGCGGGATACAGCACGAAGCTAAAAAACTCAAAGTTGTCCGCTTTTTAAGGGGCATTACATGTGACATGGCTTATCACAACGCCCTCATAAGATTAAACAGAATGGGGAAATACCGAAGTATATATAATCTACTCGATACGTATATANTTAAATATTACAACATCACAAAAAATGTATAAGTATGAGTTAAATCATTAATGAATCAAAAATGTACGAGTCAAATCATTATATAATCAATTATTCAATTTGATGTAAACCAAAAGAGAATGTTTGTGTGTTTTTTCGCACAAATCTAATAAATTACTTGCCACCGACTATATTAAATTTTACTTACAAATAATGCATTATAACACAACCATTCCCACTTGTGTACATATACGTATAGTTTCATTAACCTTCCTAGATCATCATCAAAATAGAATAATGTAATCAATTTTAAAGCACATCACTATACAAAAATATTTTAATTTTAACACAGATAATTAAATAAATATAAAGAATTCTAATATAAATAATATATTCATAACATAAATTATTTTAACTTATTTAGATAATGTACGCACATCATTAATTAAATGGTGATAGGATAACAAAAAGCTAATAGTATGTGGGCTTTCGATAAAGGAAATCGATATTTTAATTTATTTGACCCCGTTTCTAGTTAATATGTAAATAAAACTACGAAACATCATTTGAATGAGGGCCATTAATTGTTTTTCATTTGCTTTTAGGATAGTGTTACAAAAATAACTATTTATTTGTTGATTAAATACATCTAGTCGTGGAGCAGACGGAAACACGAAAGATTGTGTGTTCGATTCTCACTTGAGGAAATCAAACATTTAATATTTTCAAATCCTCTCTCTGGCAAGGAGGTAGACTGTGGCTTTGAGCGTCGAACGGTAGTGTCTTAATGGGAACAGATTGTCTTAGTAATACACATGTCTTAACAATACAGAGTGAAGCCAAAAAAATAAATACATTAGGATTTATAATTACATACTAACTTTTGTTGTAATCAATGTTTTTAACTTTTGTTCGACATAGTAAGGTAGTCAAAGAGAAGAGAACCTAATGTTAAGATACTCCATTTTTCACTTTCTGACCAATTTTTCGAGCTGTTGCGTGTTGAGTGGCGGAACTCAACGCCTCTATATATGTTTATTTTATATCCATATATCTATATTACGAGAGTGGTGGTATGAAAAGTATGAAATACTCACTCGGGGTATTAAATAAGTCAGATCAGTCAAATGCGGTGGACAGTGGCCCATCATCAGCATCTTTTATAGGAATTAATCAATGAAAAAGCATTTGTGGTTATGGTTGGCAATTAGGTTTAAACATTTAACTGTTATTTAACTTTTTTTATTTTTGAATTTAGAACAGACGCCATCAGACGCCAAAGACGCCGACGTCGTGGCGCAGCGGCACGAGGTGTGACTGTAAAACCAACTGGTTGTGGGTTCGATCCCCACTCGAGGAGATGAAATATTTACTTAAATTTATATTTTCATTTCTTCGCTCTGGTGTCGAGGTTAAGCGCGGCGTTAAGTTCTGCCACTCAAGACGCAATGTCTCCAGAATTCGACAGAAAGTGGGTGTCTTAACACTAGGTTCCCTCTGCCTACCCTGTTGTGTGTGGGATACAGCGTGAAGCTGATTTGATTTGATTTGATTTTGAACGTAGAACTTAATAAATTATATTCGTCCACCAATAAAAAAAACCGATAAGATTGTAAATTTATGTACAAAATATCCATTGTTAGTAATTCCTAGATGCAATTTTAATTATTTTCTTATCAAACAGAGTAAAGCAATTGAGTCTTATATGTTCTAAGAAATATAAGCTGTATATATGTTATAAGCGTATGAAATTAACGCCTCATTTCTCAAGGTGAGTTTCGATATAGGAACAGCCTCACCTGATTATGCATTTCAAAGACATCAATAAAATTAGATACGAGTACCTGTGACCTACATACGTTAGGATCTTAATCGATTTGATTCGTACTTTATTTACTTGTAATTTAATTGTACAAAAGAAGGTTAATTGGGTAAAGGAAGATAGGTAACCGAAGTGGTTTAGGTCAGCCCTAAAAAAACTGATCAGAACAACTTTTTATTTATGTTGTTGGCCGAATATTTAAAACAAAAAAATGTTTTTTATCTATGATTTGGCGCTCCGTTCTCTCTGGCTACCTCCAGATTTAAACTACTACCAGATTTAAACTACCAGATTTAAACTACCAGATTTAAACTATTATAAAAAAAAAGTTTGTTATCTAAGTACTTATCCTACTTCCTATAAATCCTATCCAACTATAAGTAAGTATAACCAGATATTAAGATTGCTGATCCACTTCAAATAGCTTCAATCAATCTTAAATTAAAGGCAAAATGAATTGATATTTTCTTTTCTGTATCTATCCCGTATCAAAGAACTTAGAGTCAAGTTACTCCGTAATGCTCCATCTATAGTCAATTTCGAAACATTGAAACGGATTACCAGAGTATCAAATTCACTGCCATCGCACGTAATGCCCGATGCTGCCCCACTGCACCATAACGATATTAATTAAGAAATATTTATTTATCTATAGAAAAACATATTTAAATTTTTAAAAATAAAAATATTAAATTAATTTCGCAATAACACATACTAAAGCGTTTCAATGTCTCTTACAATTTCCTGATTGTTTGGTTTAGTTTTATGCACGAGTGGAAACCGCTCTTCAATGTTCCTCAATTGTTAAACATTTATTACTTTGCCTTTTTTATGCGTCTTATTTTTTTTTTAAATTAAGAATGGACCATATGCATGCACGAATATTTTTCCTTCCGCATATAGCAGGGTGTGCAGAAGGAACTTCGTGTTAAGACTCAGTTCCCCATTTTGTGCCACATTTTAAGGATATTGCGTCATAAGTGATTGAACTTAACAGGGCATTTTCCAGACCAAAGAATTAAAAATATTTTATTCACGTGTGAGAATCGAACCCGCAACTATCATGTTTACTACGACGTTGTACCTCTGCGCCATGATGGCTTGCATAAATAAAAAAAAACAGACACACTCCGTTATCCGAAAACCGAGTTTTTGGGTAAACCGAACCTGTGATTTCATTTACAGTCACTACTGCTCCTATAAATAAACAAATATTATATTATATTTAATATAATTTAGTATATAATCACAAGAAGTAATCTCTTACTCATTTCATTCCATATAAAATAGCTTTGTTATCGTAAAGGTCTTAGCATACAAAGCCGTGACTCAAGCAGGTGATGCAAACAATTGTTATCAAGTATCAACCGTTTCCTATACGGGCCATTGTTACGCCTCCAGTCTAAAATGGACTGCACTGTATACATTATTTATAGAATAAATAATAGTATAATAAAAAATGGGGCCAGTTGTGGCGCAGTGGCTGAAAAATGTGACTGTAAACACGGCAGATTGTGGGTCGATCTGGTGTCTAGGCAATAGCGTGGCGTTCAGTTTCGCCACTGAACACGCAATGCTTCCAGAATTTGGAAGAAAGTGGGAAGTAGAGTGTCTTATTACTAGACTCCTTCTGCCTATCCTGCTACATGCGGGATACGGAGGAAAAAAAAGAATAAAAAATGTGTGCACGTGTAAGTGTATGGTCAGGCGCATTTGACCATTTCAGAGATACTTTCATAGGGGAGCCTGAACTTTAGTTTGGAACAGATACGTTCGTGTAAACGAATATAAATAAATTTAAAATCTTAGTGTTGGATAGTCAATTTCACGAGGAAGGCTATATTACATAACATAAATTGTTTCAATGTAACCGGTACCAACGTACCTCCGGTATAGTTACCTCGGACACTTAGTATGTATCATGACTCATGCGTCATAGACAAGTCTTACTTATTTTTATTAAACAAACGGGCGAATCCGCAGATAATAGCTAATGACTTATAAATAATACAAATATTTTTCTTTCATACGCATACTCAATTATATTTGATTTTTTATAAACGTTTTCTTTATTTTCAGGCGTCTACCTATGACAGATTCTAGAAAGCAGCGGTTTTTTATCGTGAGAAAGACTTTTTAAGGGTATCCGACCGAGTGGGGACTAGAATAGGTTATGTAGGACTCACGGATTGGCACAAGTAGGCCGTCTAGTTAACCCTCACGACGTACTTCTTTAACCGCCACAAGCTAAGGCTACAGGAGCCCTGGATTCTTCCATGAACCCCGAAGTAGCCTAGAGAGCAGCCCCCTTCTCACCTTCTCACCTGCTCACAAGTACTAAATACTCAGTTGCGTTGTATTTCTTCTAATCAGTCCGACTAATCTGTATATTTTTAAGTTCTTTTGCCTAAATAAGATTTATTACACTGAATGGATAGATCACACCGGGTGAGGATTTTTGAATCCACGTAAAATTAAAAATTAATAATGATGAAAAAAAAATTAATATGGTATAATAGTAACGACTATAGTAACGGCTTATGTTATCATCTACATTGAGATTCCGATACGCTCTAGTTAATATTATGACTAATTTCTTAACTTACAACTAAGAAGAACAAGCATGTAGAATTAAATACGTAAAAGTATGGAACAAGTCAATTACTTATAAGATTTTTTTCCACGCTGTATCCCGCATATAGCAGGGTAGGCAGAGGGAACCCAGCGTTAAAACAAACCTTTCTCAACTTTCTATCATTTCGAGTGGCGGAACGCAACGCCGCGCTTTTTACCTTGGCACAAGAACAAAGAAATGAAAATATTAATAGATAATAATTCATTTCCCCGAGTGGGAATAGAACCCACAACCGTCGCGATACAGTCGAACACCTCTGCGCCACGAGCCTAAGAATATCATATAACAATAATATTATTTTCTGATCTTCACGCACATAATATAAGAGGTTACACATACTCGTAACTATAAGATTTATTGTATTTTGAATTAAAACATCTAATAAAAATCCATATCACGTGTACTTTGTGTCCGTACTTGTATATTATTAATCTATAAATAAGTACCTATCTATTTCTTTATCCTCAATAAACTTAGCTTTTATACTTAGTGATAATTTATAAATCACCTACAAAAGTAGTACACTTTTTAAAATAAAATGAAGATATTTGGTTATTTTTTAGCTTCCGCTGTATCCCGCATACAGCACGGTAGATAGAGGGAACCTAGTGTTGATGTGTGTGTGTTTTTTTTTATACAGAGTGCACTGGCACTCTGTTTGTGTTAAAAAAAACTGTGGGGAACGCCCCACTGTCTATGAAAAATAACTTTAAATTAATTTCAATACTAAGATGTCAACGAAACACAATTTGGTAAGATGAAAGACAACTTCTTTCTACCACGTGATAGATGTGGCACGTTGGTGGAAGCAAAAGGATAAATCTATATTTATGTTTATCTAGCTCATTCTGGGCGTTACTTTCACAAAATACAGAAACCTAATAGTAATTAAATTAAAATTAAATCAGCTTCACACTATATCCCGCACACAGCAGGGTAGGCAGAGGCAACCTAGTGTTTACACACTCTGTTCATTTGAGACATTGCGTGTTGAGTGCCGGAACTCAACACAGCACTTTGTCTAAACCCCTGAGCGAAGAAATATTAACAGTAATTAGTATATACAACTGATGTACTGTAAATTTATTACTATAATTTTCATTTGTCGCTGTATTCAGATTATAAACATCACGCCCAAGCAGAAACTTTGGGTACTTATTACAAATACTACGGGAAGTACCTACCTAATGTCATTTTATTTTGAACTAGCGACCCGGTCGCGGCTTTCCCCGCTTAAATTACACAATTATTTATTTTCTCAAGTAAATTACTGTAACAGTAGACATAATCGAGGCAAAACGCAGCGTTGAGTTCCGCAACTCAACACGTAATGCCTCCAGAATAGGAACGGAGTGTTTGATACTAGGTTGCCTGTGCCTACCCTGTTGTGTGCGGGATACAACCTGACGTTAAAAAAAATCGTGATCTAATAACATTATCATTTTAAACACAATATCTATATCAGAGGAGAATTCCAACTTTTATACATTTAGTAAAAACACACCTTTAGTATTTAAAATAAATTGTGTATGAAACATCGAATGATAAATTATTCATCGATTAATTTATTATTCAATATAATATGAGTAAGATGTGATAACACTGTAGGCACTTATCAAAAAAGTGGGGCAAGGATGTGAAACTGATATATTGTAAGCAATATGTAATAGGTGTAGGTATACCTAGTAAGTGCTTTAGGCAGCGTTTTAATTTTAAATATGAAATATATGAAGCCAGTCGTGGCGCAATGCGAAGCTGATTTTAACGTTTTGATTTGATTTCCTCGCTCTGGTAACGACGTAAAGCGCGGCATTCCGCCATCCAACACGCAGTGCTTCCAGAATTCAGCGGAAAGTGAGGAACGGAAGTAATGAAAGCAGTGTCTTAACACTAGGTCCTCAGGGAACCTTCGCCCTTCCTGATACAGCGGGATGCTAAAAAAATATGTAAAATAAAAAGAAACAGTTAAATAATCATGATAAGTTCTAATTAAATAGCTGTTTCTATAAGTCACAATTATTTTGGAAAACGACGTGCCAGGTACGAATATTATAAAGCATATGCAATTATCATTAGATATCGATTATTCTTTTGTTGTTCGAAATAAACTAAATGTCTTATTAGTACGGGAGGCGAAGAGGGGACTTTCGGGATTTACTCGAGCGCGGCAGATTAATATATTGGGGATTCCTTGTACTCGGTTACGTACTTTCAACATATATGAGCCCCATATATATAGCCGCCCGTCTAGGTTAAAGGGTCAAATTAGAAAAAAAAATTGATCATCTGAAATTCTCGAGCGCGTCAGATTAAAGTAGAGTAAGTTAGTTACATGTTAAATCGTGACAATTTGAGAGTGACGTAAAGAAGAGGGAGGGCTACAAAGTTCTAAAAAAAACGTTAGTTAATTTTTCTTTTATTATAAAGAGAATAATTCAAAGATTACGAAAAATATATAATCTGACGAATTCCACAAGCCGAAATAATAAAAATTGATCGATATAGTTTAATGCAGCTACGGGTTGCCTATATTCCTCCGTGTGTCAATCGAGTCAGAGGAGGAAGATGATTCTACCGATGAATCTTCGTCGTCCGAATCATAAAAAAATAATTCTAAGATAATTAAATTAAAAAAATTAACAGTTCTCAAAACAAATCAATTATTTTCTTATAAACTTGTAATATTTATACTTAAAACATACACGGTTTTATTTATATTCTGCTTCGTGAGTTTTTCAATTGATTACGTTCAATGAATTAAAAAAATTGAGGCCAGTCGTGGCCAGGGACACAGAGTGTGACTGTAAAACCGTCTGGTTGTGGGTTCAATCCCCATTCGAGGAGATGACATATTTATTTAAATTATTATATTTCCATTTCTTCGCTCCGGTATCGTGGCAAAATCGCGGCGTTAAGTGCTACCACTCAACACTCAATTTTTCCTTCAATTTAGCCTACAAAATTTGGCAGAAAGTGGGGAACAGAGTGTCTTAACACTAGGTTCCCTCTGCCTACCCTACTGTGTGCGGGATACAACGTAAAGCTGATTTGTTTATTTTATTTATTTGAAAAATATTTAATAATTGTCAGTTTATGCAAGTCCCTTCAGATAATCGTCAGATTATGAGATAGCACGTCTAGGGCATTAAGATGAACCATATATATCTTAATCTGACGCATGACTGAATTTTTTTCAGGTTCACTTAACATCCCCTTAGAAAATCTGACACACTCGATGATTTTTTTTTTTCATTTTTAACACTTACGTACGACCACGTCCATCACAGAAACAGTCAGATTAACATATTTACATTTTTAAGAATTCGTAGGGAATTAATGATATCAACATCTGACGCGCTCGAGTATGTCCATGGAACAGTTAGTTTTACATTTTTGAAAATCTATAGCCGCTCACCCCACCGATCAAAAGATATGTATTGTATGACATTTTTTCTTGTTATCATCTAAGCTTCGCAACCCAATAGATCTCTACGACGCTCGAGTGAAACCCGAAAATCCCCTCTTCGGCTCCCGTACTATATTATACGTAACTTTTTCACATATTAAATGAAAATATCGTCAGTAGATAGACATTGTATGTATATTATTGTAATATTAATTTGCAAGTCAAATTTCAGATCGATGCAGTTCACCAAAGTTTGGTTACCAAGGCTATGCATTTTACAATTTTTTATGTTTTCGTCAATCTGTTACTGTGAATTGTGTGAATATTACTGTAAATGTGAATAAAGTGAAATTCTGTACAAGAAAGGCGAAGCGAAACATGTTTTCCTAAAATAAAAATATTTTAAATATTTTTTTTCATGTTTTGCTACTTTTCGACGAGTCGTGGCCGTCCTAAAGTTAGCTAGCTATAAGTTGTCTGCGCAAATTTGATTTTGGAATTTTCTTACTTTTGATTATTTTTTTGTATATAGGGTTAGGCTTAGTATAAGCGCAAAAGTTCTGAAATATATACCTATATATATATTAAGCACTATAGAACACCTAATCAGCAAAAAGCTTATAGCTTTTTATGTTTTTTAGCATTTTTATTTGAATATAATAATTTATTTAACATTTTCAATTTATTATAACCCATCATAATAACAACTTTAAGATAAATTCTTGGCCTATATAAGCAATTAATAATTATTGACAATAATATTTTATTACTTAGCAAAAGCGAATTAGATGATAAAACGTTAACTATCATTGTTGTTATAAAAGATAATTATTGGTATTTCATATTTTGATGTTTCTATCACAATATAACATCGTGGCGCAGCACTCGATTGTAAGCGCGATGGTTGTAGGTTCGATTCCCACTAGAGAAAATAAATTATTT
This sequence comes from Heliconius hermathena, assembly GCA_013403705.1. Classification (NCBI taxonomy): domain Eukaryota; kingdom Metazoa; phylum Arthropoda; class Insecta; order Lepidoptera; family Nymphalidae; genus Heliconius; species Heliconius hermathena. The sequence continues at coordinate 101,999 of JAAIXJ010000504.1, read as the reverse complement.
TCATTTTCGTGCTAACGTTGAGTTCCGCCACTCAACAAGCAATGTCTCGAAAATTGGGCGAATATGGGGAACGGAGTGTCTTAGTACTAGGTTCCGTTCTGGTCACTCTGCTATATGCGGGATACAACGTAAAATATAAAAAAGTAGCGTATCATTTTTTCAAAAATGATCTCCAAAGATTTATTTTATCATCATTGCGAAATCGTACTTTATATAAACTGTAAATAAACAAATCGGACATACTAATCACTAAAATAAAACACAACTATACTCACATCTAGGTATATAATCAATTAAATACAAGAAAAAAGAAATCTCAATGGTCAATAATTTAATTTAATATATCAATAAACGGGTTAGAATTTGGCACCAGATAAAAGCACAACACGGAAATATTATCGATATATTTAACAACACTATTTAAATTTCTAATATTATTTAGACATTGAAAGATTTTTCTAATATATTGTATTAGTATACAGTTATTTGCTTTATATTACAAGTTAAATCTAAGCTGAACTTTGCACTTGTGTGTGTTCTCTTTGACTGTTTGTCATATGTTTAATTTTTTATATTTTATTTTTGTGTTCGATTTATTAAAAGTGAAAGATAAAGCGCTATTACTGTGCAGGAATGGAAAAATATATGTGACCAAGCATTAACAAAGAAATAAAAAATATAAACACAACGCTTTTCTTGATGATAATACGGAAAGATTAATTATTAACACAAACGACACATCACACGAGATAAAAAATATGAAGCTGCATGTCCGACATAAAAGATTTGATATGTTTTTTATTTTGTTTTTTTTATCAAGTTTTAATAATAAAATATATTTTAAAAGTTTCTTCTGTCTCTATTTATATACTCACTCACACAAATACAAAGCTCTGCTTACGCCACGCGGACTGTAAGTTGATAAGAAAAAGGTTATATGCTTATGCATAATATGAATATATTTCTGAAATGTAATAATCTATCGATGTACATATTTTAGTACGCACTTTTAATGATTAGCTGGGAGTTGATTTTGGGCCTGTCCTTCCTGAACTGGGGGCACTTGTCCTTGTGACTGCTGTCCCTGAGGTACTTGTGACTGATATTGTCCTTGTGGTACCTGAACTTGTTGGACTTGAGCCTGTGGGCTTTGAGCTTGAGGAATTTGACCATGAGGGATTTGACCTTGAGGGACTTGGGCCTGAGGGACATGGCTCTGGGGAACTTGACGTTGAGGAACTTGGCCCTGAGGGATTTGACCCTGAGGGACTTGACCCTGAGGTACTTGTCCCTGTGGTACTTGTCCCTGTGGTACTTGTCCCTGTGGTACTTGTCCCTGTGGTACTTGTCCCTGTGGTACTTGTCCTTGTGGTACTTGTCCCGGGTATTGTCCATGTTGTGCCGGACCCTGCGGAACCTGTCCTTGATATTGTCCTTGGTACTGTCCTTGATACGATCCTGGCGGTATCTGTCCCTGATACTGTCCATGTGGTACTTGACCCTGGTACTGTCCTTGCGGTATTTGTCCATGGTATTCTCCCGGTGGGAACGCTTGCCCTGGTGGATGGTGCTGATATTGTCCGTAAGCCTGTTGTTGCATGTGTTGGAACTCCTGGATGGCCTGGTGTATTTGATGTTCTGATCCGGGCACGGGACGGCCGTGAGCATCGATCTGAAAGGTACAATTATTTATAGGACCCGTTGACGAGTATAATAATAATACGCGTTGTTATAGCAACAGCGTGCATGTAACTTTAAAAATATATAATTAAGTATAATATATATACAATATTGTCAAACATATATTAGTGTGTGTGTGTGTATTAATTTAATTTATTGTATTAATATAATGCATTATTTAAAAAAAATATTATCATTTCTATATAAACTTTAACTGTGTCAATTTTCATAAAAAGTTTGTGCTTCACTTATTAATATATAGTTAAGACGCACATACATATACTGAAAAGATAAATTATACAAGCAATGTATTATTTTTCCTTAGTAATTTTATAGGCCAACATAAACAGTTCTCCACTTTCCGTTTACTTTGGCAAAATTGTCTGTTCGAGGGCGGAACTTGTACGGTAAGCATAGCAATATTATATGGCGTGGCATGATATAAATATAATTGAGACCGTCCTGGCCCAGCGGTACGACAGGTGACTAAAAAACGCGACGGTTGTGGATTGGTTTCTCACTTGGGGAACTGATTACTTTCATATCATAGCTTTGATAAAAAAAATAAAGCGACGCCCTGAGTTCCGCCACTCACAGTTTCGCAGAAAATTGGGCGATGCGTGGAAAACAGAGTGTATTAACAATAGGTTCTCTCTGCCTACCCTGTTATATACGGGATACAGCGCACTTAAAGTAGTTAATAGATCTGACACACATACCAAGCCACGTTGTTGAAGATAATGTATAGTTTCTAGTTTCTTTTTTTCGTACGTTTCGTACTCAGCCTGAGTGTAAATCTGATTCTCATCTATGGGTTTCCAGCCTAGAAAACAAAATATTTATGACATTTTTAATACACAGCCTCCATGTCTTAATTAATAGCTAAAAAAAAATATTTAAAAAACAAAAATCCCGACTGCATAAAACTAAAAAGAAAATAAACAATCCCACCTTTTTGAAATCGTCGTATTGAGGTCTTGAATTTGATATCTATATTATGGTATTCGAAACCTAATTTTTATTTTTTTCATTATTCGAATGGCGTCCCACAGCCGCTATGATATTTTTTTAACGTCACCTATCTAAGAACACTTGGGCTGCTAAGACGAATCTAACGATACCTCAATTATATAAATCCGTTCTGCGGTTCTGGAGATATGAGGTAATAAAGAACATTACATACATGCATACAAGATACGCGCGAAAAACATAACCCTACCTTAGCAGTCGGGAAAAAACAAACAAAAACCAAACACCTTCATCCTGATTAAAGTCCTCCTTTTGCGTTTCCGCCATGAACTCGCTATATTCAATCAGACCGTCGTGGTTGCGATCGTTTTCCTTGAAGAAGTGCTCCCTCATCCTTTCCATTTCTTCGGCGCGCTCGTGGAGATCCTTGTTGGGCCCTTCAGGTCCGTACATCTTGTCTAATTCCTTAATGAAAAGTGCTTTAACCTCATCTGGGTCCCAAGCGCCGTTGCCGTCGACATCTGTGATTTTTTTTTGTATTTTAAATAAATATTAGGTTCCTTCTAATAATAGAATTTAAAGTTCGATCTTGTCATGGTTCTTATTAAATGAAATTTGTTTTAATATCTAACGCTCGCATAAGCTTTCGATTATTTTAAATTTTTAAATTACATAAATTATATGAGGAACATATAGTTTTCTTTTATTTTTCCTTTTCGTTCGTATAGGTATAACTAAAAGAACGAAAAGAGAAGATAAAAGAAATTTATTTTTACCTAACATAATTTATGCAATTTTATTTTAGTAAAATCGACGGCACCTTCAAGCGGCACGAAGTGTGACTGTAAAACCGACTGGTTGTGGGTTCGATCCCCACTCGAGGAGATGAAATATTTACTTAAATTTATATTTCCATTTCTTCGCTCTGGTGTCGAAGCTAAGTGCGGCGTTGAGTTCTGCTACTCAACACGCAATGCCTTCAGAATTCGGCAGAAAGTGGGGAACGGATTGTCTTAACACTAGGTTCCATCTGCCTACCTTGCTGTGTGCGCAATACAGCGTGAAGCTGATTTTTTTGATATTTTTTTTATTTTAATAAAAAGCTTCAAATCTGAACCTGCTAATAGCCTATTAAGCAAATTCTCAGGAAAGACAAAAAATATTTTAAAAAACTAATATGTACTATCAAGATTTTTTACAATTCCGAAAATTGACTTGTAGAGATAAGTAGAGAATTCTACTATATGAAATAAAATAAAGATCAATTATATATTTACACTTTAGAATGGTATAAAAATAGGAGTAAAAAACGGATTTAGCAGGTTTACATTCTAAGCAGCATACAATATGTTACTATAAATGAAAATAAAGAAAAAAAACGCAAACTAGTACTTACATTACGTCTTTAACTTGCCATACAAACAAAAAAAAACAAAATCTTCATTCCAAATGTACGTGACAAAGAAATTTTAGCAAAAGATCATTCATTTCCTTGAAAGTGGCTGCTAATTTAAAGGCAGATATATATATTTTCAAGCACTTAAAAAAAAATTTAAAAAAAAAAAATTTGTGAGATTAAAAAACTACAAACATTTCATTAAATATGTAATATCATTTTAGTTATTTTTAGTATTTAATATATATGCTTTTATACAAACTGGCTTTTTTTTCGAAATGAGAATATTTTATTACTCTTTTTGTATACACTCCAGTTTACTTACACATAACGTATGTCATATGGATTTTATTTTAATAGCCAAAATTCATATTTGCTAAACTTATTTTTTTCTTACAAAAATCTATCAATACACGAAAATACAATACTAAAGGACATGCAAACAATTTTATCGATCTAAATCAATCTATCTAAGTAAATTTACCATGCGATATACTAACACAACACGAACTAAAAATATCTATGGACATTTATTAGCAACATCCATATTCAAAACTGACTATACATGTTAAACTAATCAACTCTAACAAAATGTGCTTTAATGTTTGAAATTGTATCAATTTTGAGTACATTTATTATTTAATTAATAAACAACATATACGATACTTATATAGAAAATGTATAAAAATTTGAACGTAGCGGGACTCGAACCCGCGCCTCGTGGGAACCGACCAGGTGGGTTTTCTAAATATGTATTTTTCTTTCCTAAGTGTGGAATAGCACTTTAAAAAAATGTTTAAAAACATATACGATATTCAAATATCGTAAAGAATATATTTACTTCCATTTAAATAAATTTTAAACATCTATTACAAAATATAATTATACAGAATAAAAAATAGCGACATTACTAATACTGTTAAAAATCGCATAAATATAAGAGTAACTAATTTCAAACATCAATGTACAACAAACAAACACACAAACTAACTAACAAACAATCAAACAGAAAACAACAAAACAACAAAAACAATCCTACCAATCGTACAAAACAATCTTACCATGCATCACGAAAAACACTTTCGGATCGAAATCCTTCTCATCCATATTGTCCGATGTTTTCCATACATTTAAGACTTGCCTCTTTGACACGGGATGGAGTAGCTGTCACAGAGAAGAATATATATGAATGTATGTATGTATTACTCACCGTGCATCATGAAGAAGGCTTTTGGATCGAACTGTTGGTCCATGTGGTCCTGTTTCTCCCATACTTCCTCTAACTGTTGCTTAGAGCCGGGATGGTGAAGCTGTTACCAATGTTTTTTTTTTAAGTTTTTAATATTATTCCTATTGGATTCTCCACGTGTACATACCATAATATCAACATTTATTGTTGTTTAGGGTTCCGTACCTTTCAAGTTAGTAAGTTCGCATACAGTCTTAACTACATATTACACCATTAATCCTCCAAATTTCAACTTTTTACTAAAATGACACAGGCCTGGGGGCCCTGGGATCTTAATATATAAGGAATTACTTGCTTGAAGGTTCAATTTATAGGTTTTTTATATATTCAACTTGCATGAATGTGTCGAAATTAAAACTGTTATTTTTTATTTTTAATAGAACTCTATGTTTGATTTTATGTCCTAAGGATATTTATTTTCTTTATATTATATCTTTTTTTCAGTAATTATTGACAAAAAATAGTTAACACTATGAAAGACTACTAGTGTGTAAGAAAAAAGTAATAAGCACAGTTTCACGCTGTACCCCGCACACTGCAGTGTAAGCAGAGGGAAGCTAGTGTTAAGACACTTCGTTCCTCATTAAAACACTTAGTAACTCCCTAACTAATATTTTTTTTGAGAATGCATTTGAAATACTTAAATGAACAATAGTAGTTATAATTATATCAATTTGAATAAGTTTGTTTCTCCCAAGCTTTTAGGAACATTTTCTTAAAGCCAGGGTGATGATGACTATTTTCTTAAAGATTTTAATCTTGTGATATGGATTTCACCCCATTGACATTTATCTAATATTATTATTTAATGACTTTTGTATGTGTAATTTGTTTTTTATTTGTCACAATAGAACAATATCTAGTGTTTTTTGTCTCAAAGGATGTTTGGATACTTCTTATGCTTTATATTTATTGTAGTAACTTCATGTTAATCTTTTATTTCTCTTAAATCCAAGAGAATCGATCCGGTCATTAAGTATGTACATTGTAATTTTGGGCATTGTATTACTAACAAAGGAAGATATTAAACCTTCCTTTACCACTTTTTATGTTTTTATTATATTTTTTTTTAGCTTCACGCTGTATCCCGCACACAGCACGGTAGGCAGAGGGAAACTAGTGTTAAGACACTCTGTTCCCCACTTTCTGCCGAATTCTGGAGGCATTGCGTGTTGAGTGAGTGAGACTCGACACACAGAGTAAGAAGTGGAAATATAAATTTAAGTAAATATTTCATCTCCTCGAGTGGGGATCAAACCCACAACCAGTCGGTTTTACAGTCACAACTCGTGCCGCTGCGCCACAACTGGCCTCATTTTTTTATATATTTTGGGTTTTTATTATATATTCTTTTGTAATTATTATTTTTAATCATCATATCATGTTGCTTTTTCATGATTATAATTAGTTAATTTTAGAATTACTCTCTAGCTAAATAGTAATAAAAAACAAATTCTATTAAAATTTGACTTATAGTTTAGAAATTATAGACAAATTATATAGTTTTTAAAGTGTATATAAATAAATATTATGGACATTTTTTTTACATATTTTCTTTTTACAAATTTCCATTACCCAAAGATCCTGTAGGGAGATGCTAACAACATAAATAAGTTGTAACAAGCGCATGTAAGAATTTCCACGTAGCTTGATAAAACATAGCTTAGTAGTCAGAGCGCTTAAGCGGAGAACAAGAGGAGCAGATTTAAATCCTGCTAGATTAAAATTTTTAAATATTTTCTAAAAAAATATTATGTGGACCTTTCTTACCGGTTCGTGATGTTTCTTAGCTTCGTCTTCTTTCTTCAACGTTTCCATGTACTCCTTTTTGTGAGACTCGTCCATTTGTTCAATTTTTTGTTGTTTCTCAAATTCTTTTTGCATTTCATATTCCTTAAATTATGAGAGCATTTTAATAGGAATATGTTTAAAAATTGATTATTTAAACCTATCATAGGGAAACCGCCGCCTCATTCCGAAATCGAGTCGTAGGTATTGGCGTCGAAGTTCACAGTTGATTAACCTTTAGCAGTATTTTTGTAGTATTAAGTGTTTACGTTATTGGTGACTGCATCACACGAAATACAGGTATGGATAAACATCGTGAAATGAAAAAAAATCCTACGTCTAAACTGTACCCATACCTAAAGAAATTAATCAAGATACTGAGGTATCTTGATTAATTTCTTTAGGTATGGGTTTAAAATATTTTACCATATATGGTGTTCCGTTAAATTTAAATATTTTTCAGCTATTTAACTTTTAAAACTTCTGTATTGTAATATTTATATATCTATCAAAATAAATTACAATGAAAATAAAATTATAATACATACCTTAAATTGTTCTCTACGTTTTTTATCAACAGCTTCCAAATCTTCGGTGGTTTTTTGTATTAGCTTTTTTAAATCTTCAACTTCAAATGTATGGGGATTTTTGTGGTCCAAATGTTGACTGTCCAAGTTTGGGTAGACGGGAGGTATATGCACGGGCATGTCGAGGTCGTTTGTTAGTTCATATTCCTTAAATATAATTATGTTACTTACTACATTACACTATATATTACGATCTAAATTATGTTTACTATCGTTAACATTGTTTTTTTTCACACAGTATCCTACATATAGAAGGGTAGGCAGAGAAACCCAGTATTAAGATAATTTTATAATTATATAATATAGTTATTTAAGAATTTTGAAATTATAATTTTTATTATATAAATTAAATTGAATCAGCTTCACACTGCGTTCCCCACTTTCCACCGAATTCTGGAGGCATTGGATGTTGAGTGGCGGAACGCAACGCCGCAATATTATTATTATATAAATATTAGTTACTAAGGTAAAAAAATTGATAAAATATTAATGCATAAAATTTATACGTAATTTAAATACAACATTTTTATTTCTAAAATAATATTCATTTCTGAATATATTAAAATTACCTTAGTAGCGAGATGTCGCAGTCGCTCGATCTCCCTCCGTTTTATTTCATCCAACTGCGTTCTTACATTGTGGTGTACAAAGTCGAGATCCTCGGCTATTTTACCCGACTGAAAAATATAATCATAATTATTTTAACTATAAAACTGACTAGCTGTGGCAAAGTGACTAACTGTGGCACGGTGACTAGCTGTGGCAAGGACAAGCAATTTTTGTGACGTAATTTAGGGAACACCTCATCAGTTATTAGGGAAAATCAGGATTTTTAAGTCTGGAATATAACTATTCTAGAACTGTAGTAACTTAAAAAAATCAAAGTATGTGGAATAATAAACGAAAAGCCGGACCGTGTCTTTTTAGGCCACAAATCGGGACGTCTGGCTACGCTTGTCCACATAGACAAAAATTTGGTAAAAAAAAAAATACGTACTCGAACATCTTCTTCATTAGCTCTTTCCAATCGATCTCTAAACTGGGGATCACTTTCAAGCGCTTGCACAACCTCTTTCAGGTACCTGTGGTACTCTGTGTATTGCGCCTAAAATTGAAAAATAAATCGTAAGTTACATACTATCGAATAAATTTAAAAACATATTATTTGTAATTTACAATCGCTTTGAATTTAATAAATTTAATAAATTTTCCTTGAACAGTAAAGCAAAGCAAAAGTAGCTTACTTTTGCTTTGCTTTACTGTTCAAGGAAAAAAAGTTACATCTTATTTACATTTTGTAAATGTAAAGATTTTTTTGTGTAATGCTCATATTTTTTATGTCAATCAAATTCGCAATTATAAGTAAATATTTCCAAATACCTACAGTACTGATTTATCGAAACAGCGAGATATTGTACTTATTTAGAAAACATAAAAATTTGAACGTAGAGAGATATTAGATGATAATATGTCAAACAACGCCATTTCAATTCTCCGATAAGGTGCAGCATTTTCCTTGAAAAGGTGTTTCTTAATAAGAAAAAAACAAACAAAAAATATCATAACTTCTAAGTAACAACATATTAATAATGTTATAAAAACAAAATCGCGTGTAGCTAATAATGAACATACATACATTTATTATGTAAATAATTATTGCATTCTGATCCATTATAATCATTCGCATTGAAATAACAAGGAAACTTAATTATAGCTTAGATTTCTATTAGCATTTTCAATTTAAATTTGTGTATTAGCATATATATATAATATGATTAAATTCAATATACTCTAACTGATTGCACGCTTCCCTCATATAGAAGGATAGACAAAAGGAACTTACTGAAAAGACACTCCATTCTCTGGCCACCCAATATTTGAAACATTAAATGGTGAATAGCAGAATTCAACACACTGCACTTTGTCAACCAGAACCAAAATAATATAAATGTCATTCAAGCATTCCCTCGAGTGAGGATAGGACCCACAAAAAATCTTTAATGTCTAATAATAATTGAGGCCAGTCATGGTGCAGGGGCACAAAGTGTGACTGTAAAATCGACTGGTTGTGGGTTCGATCCCCACTCAAGGAAATGAAATATTTATTTACATTCGCGTCGTGGCAAAGCGCGGCGTTGAGTTCCGCCACTCAACACGCAATGCCTCCAGAACTTGGCAGAAAGTGGGGAAGGGAGTGTCTGAACACTATGTTCCCTCTGCCGAACCTACTGTGTGCAGGATACAGCATGAAGCTAATTTATTTTACTCTATTAATAATTAAATTGATGTTAAATATTGTTTATGTCTATAGAGACATAAACAATATTTTTTTATCTATATGTAAATTCCCATAATATTTCAAATTTGAATTACAATCTGCATATTAAAATGATTTCTTATCATTAATTACTATAGTTCAAGATAACTTAAAAACTAAATTGAAGACTAAACTTAAAGACTAACTTAAAGACTAAATTGAAGCTAACTTGTTATTAATATATAATATTATAACAAACATATACATGTTATATGGTGGCATTCACACCACTCTTAGCCTCTTTATCAGAGCAATGAAATTAAATATTTCACTTCCCTAAGTGGGAAACAAACCTACAACTGTTGCAGTCACACACTTATGACCCTGAGCCATGACAGACTCTCTTAATTATATCACTCTTGTATAAATTTACTAAATCTAACAACTAAAAATCTAAACTGGCAAAGCTATGACTAATTTGAGAAATTACTGCTGAGATTGATTGATAACAACAATCGCTTGAGCACTACTAAAATAAATTCAATATTGCATAAATACACATTAACTGTATATCTTCAATAATTTATTACTATAAAAAGTGGCACCAGGCAAATTTCTGTTTGTTTAATATAATATAAAACAAAATATCTTGTTATACAAGTATATCTATAATAATTTTAGGGATGTCTTCAATATTACACTTTATTTTACTAAATAAAGAGGCATTTTCAAGTCAAGTATCAAATAGAAGAAAAAAAGTAGTTTAACAAAGGCCATTGTTGTGTAGTGGCTCAGGCTTTGAGAGTTTAATTACCACTTGGAGGAATTAATTATTTTTATTCCTTCATTCTGGTATTCAAGATATAGAAGCACAGCATGAAATTTCCCCACTCAATAAAATTGGACAGAAAATGGAGAAGACAGTGATTTAACAATAGGCTGCCTAACAATCTGCCTACCCTGCTATAGGTTGGATCTTTATCCAATCTCAATATCTGTAGTCACTCTGTAGTTAAACAAAAAACTGCTTTACATAAACCAGATAGGTAACTCTTAGCATTAAAGTAAACCAGTTTAGGTAACCTTTTCACCAAGTAAAAACAAAGAAACACTTATAAATAGACTGTTTCATTAAGGCAAAGTCAATATTTTAAAGGAAAATAAAATAATTTAATATGCAGAACATGGAAACATGAATATTGATAAAAATAACAATGATATAATTTTCTTATTCTAAATTCTAAATGCCAATTGCACACATTTTATCACTTTTTAATACAAATATTACATATTAGCAACTTTGCAAATAAGTGCAAAATTAATAATAGCTGAAAAATCACTTTCTAATCAGTACAAAGTAATATTTAAAAAAAATCTTATCACTATATGGTAATACTACAAAATCAGTTTCAAATCTAATAAGTCTTGTTTTTTATCTGCACTTATAAAAAAATTACTTACCAAATCATTTTCATCCTTTTCTTCCTCTTTACGTTTATCAGGCGTAACAGGGGGTGCAAATGAACAATGTAGTATAGCAGCTATAAAAGCTAAATAAATAAAAAGCCTCATTGTGACCTGCAAAATTGTTTTGATTTAGAAAATTTACTTAAATACACTTATAATTTGTTAAATCTATAATATAATAACATAAACGTCACTGAGCTTACGTAAAATTGTATATTTCGTTTATACAATTACGTTCTTTTAACATAAATATGAATCACACTTTGATCAGTAGCAAATAGGTTTTTCCAGAAAAAATGGATTTTACCGACAGGAATAAAACCACTTTTGACAAGCTATAACAATGTATTGCTATAACAGGTATCCTACTTTAATGTGAAAGGTCAATCTAATGAAAATATTAAATACTGACCTTTGGTGAAGTTTCTCGAGTATCATATAGTCAATTTTAATCACTACTGGTAATACAATAATAATTTCATAAACCTATATACTATATTACATATGGAATTATTTTGAAAACTTTTTCAACACCATGACGTGTCGTGTCCCAATCAAATATCATATAAGTAATAAGTAGTAGGGATATTCGAAGTACATCGACGAATCGAACTTATTCGATGATTATAGTACGAAACATCGAAACGATCCAATGTTCCTTTTTACTCGATGTACCGATGTCTTCTCCTTCCTGGCATTAATCCCGGCTTTTGCCAGGGTCTGCCTTGCTGCTCAACCACTCCACTTTGCATGGTTTTTAGCGTACTTAGTGGTTAGACCATTGGCTTTCATGTCCTGTACCACGACATCCAACCAACGCTTCCTTAGGCGTTAGAGAGATCTCACTCCAGGAATTGATATAGTAAGGCACTTGTATCCAACATAATTCTTAGACCGGCGCGTAATGTGGGCAAACCGTGTCAGGCGACGCTCCTGGACCTTATCCGCTACGTTACTGACTCCAAGACTATCTCGATGGATGTGTTTCGTATGTGGTTCGCGTAGGTAATAGGTATAGCGACATCTCAATCACATGCACTCTTCCTTTTGATTTTGGAATCCTTTGTTCCTGTGAAAGGATCGTAATTCGTAATTAGGGAATATTTTTCACATTCTAAATTATACTGTAATACCGTTTAATAAGAACTATAACATTAGTTACACTAAAAATATAAAAAAATTGTATTATATTAATTAATAATTTGTTTTTCGAGTTAAAATATAAAATAGGTAGTATTAAATATTACTACGGATTTCACTCTTAACTTTGAATGAAATATTAATACGAAGAACACTTTCTTAGACTTTTTTGTTTTTTGCATTTTCTTTTATATATATTTTTTTAATAATTAGAATATTTTTATTGTACAATAATATAGACAAAAAAATATAATATACGCTTTATTCTGAAATAAGTGATAAATATTTTAATGTTTATGATGAAACAAAACGCTCCGCTAATTAATATATTAGACTAAGAATGGCCGCTACGAATATGTTGCTAATAAGCTTCACGCCGTATCGTGCATATAGCTCCACCTGCATACTCCGTTCACCACTCTCCGCCGAAATTTTCGAGGCATTGCGTATTGAGTAGCAGAACTGAACGCCGGGCTTTTTTTCCTTGGTGCCAGAGCGAACCGATGAAAATATTCAAAAATAATAACTCATTCCCTCAAATGGGGATCGAACACACAACCGTCACGTTACAGTCACATGCTTGTGCCCCTGCGGCACGATGGCCTCAATATTAAAATAAGAAGAGAACGAACGTAAAAATGAACACGTTCTTTAAATTAAATATATAGTTTATTGTCGTTCACAAAAATGAGCTGTTGCGAACATATATATTTGTTATTACTTGTGAAATGAATGTGCACATTTTTGAAAAGTACTCGATTTTGAGAAAAGATTAATGCTTATAGCCGATGCATCGGAAAATATCGATTCTTCTAGCCGATGTATCAGACAGAAGTATCAAATATCGATGTATTTTATAAGTGGACACCTCTATTAATTGGTATTGTTATATGTTAAATATTTTAATAACAATCAATACAATACAAGTTACCGTATCGTACTTGAACTAGATAAAAACGGTATATTCAAAACATTTTTTATAATTTATAAAAAAAACTTTTTTATAATAAATAATTTAAAAAGGGTATTAAAATATGTTGGCCGTCGCATTGACACAAATGCGTGATTGTAAACGCGCAGATTGTTGGTTCGATTCCTATTCGGGGAAATGAATATTAAGACTTTTTTCATTTTTTCGCTTTCATAAAAGAGAAAGTGCGGCATTAACTTTCGCCACTTAATGTAATGCCTCGAGAATTCGGCAAACGAGATTGTCTTGAACGGAACGGAGAGACATAACATTAGGTTTTCAGGTTCCCTTTGCCTATTCTGCTGTATGCGGGATTCAATATAAAGTTAAAAAAATATATAATACATATTTTTTGTGTTGGTTAATATAACAGAAGCTTTTTATCCTATTTTTATTTGCAAGTTGCATCCTACCTTACAGTAACTAATCGAACTTATTTTTATAACCTGTATAAAATACTCATTTTTATAATCTGTTAAATATGTAATCTGTTCTGTGTAGTTAAATCAATACAGACAAAGTGGTTAAACATTTGGGTATATGTGTTCTGTGATTAAATCAATAAATTGACGATCAATACAACTAAAATTTGTTATCTCGGTTTAAAGTTTTGGGACCTGGGTTCTTTTTTGTAGAATATTTTCTATTACTTTTATTGTGCGGAGTTTCTCATTTATTGAGACACTTATTTTTGTCTATAAGTAAATAAAATCAGTTATAATGACCAAATCGCCAACAATGAACAGAGATAAACGCAAGGTAGAGTTCATGGCAGAGCTTGAGTCACAATTTATTATGCGGCTGCCTGAGGAGCCTGCAAAAATGCTACGAGAGCTACTCAAATCTGGTGACAACATCAAGAACCGATTGACTATCCAAATAGAAAATGATATGCGACATGGAGAGGTGAGGTTCGACCATTGGCTTATGCACGCTAAAATTGTAGATTTACCTACAATTACTGAGTCTTTGAAAACAATAGATAACAAGAGTTTTTATAAAACAGCAGATGTATGTCAAATGATGATATGTAAGGAAGAACCAGATCAAACTCCAACAGAAGAAGAGTCACCCGCTAAAAATAAGAAAAAAGATCCATACAAAGTTGACAAAAAATTTCTTTATCCTCATGGAGTGACACCACCTACTAAAAATGTAAGAAAAAGAAGATTTAGAAAAACTTTGAAAAAGAAATATGTGGAAGCACCTGAAATAGAAAAAGAAGTGAAAAGATTATTAAGGGCAGATAATGAGGCCGAGAGCTCCACTTATGAAGTGATTAAAGAGGAAGATGAGCAATATAGCAAGCCTGAGCTAGCTCCACCAGAAACCAGGAAACCAGAGAAGAAAACAAAAGCTGAGCGTAATGCTGAAAAGAAAAAGGAAAAAGAAGCAATTGCTCTAGCAAATGCCAATGCTGCAATCCAGGGACCATCAAATGTAGTAGATATATTTGGTGGTGCAGTTAGTGACAGTGATATTGAGGATGATAATGACAATCTTAAAGGGGATTTGGAAGACAGCCGTTTATCTGCATATGATAGTCGATTATCTGACAATAGTTCCATGCTTGGTATTGGAGAGATGCAGAGACGGGAGACTTCTTACCCAATCGAATTTGAATCACAAATGTTCCATACTCAAAGTTCTCATTTGAAAAAATCCAGCAGAAGTCGTGCAACAACACCAGCTACTTCAACTGTGACCAGAAGTGGCATGTCATCTGAAGAGGATACTGACTACTCCCGAGATATGTCTAAAGATAACATGACTTTAAGGATAGAGCAGTTGAGGACAGAATTGGAAGAACTGAAGCAAAGGAGGCAGAGAACTCAAAATGAAATTGCTGGAATGGAAAATCAAGCACTGCGTCAACGTTTCCAAGATATCCTGCACACTTTGAATCAAGATGTCATGTACAAGGAGATGGAATACCAGGGACTTATAACATTACAGAATTCTGAGGATATATGAGGAACGTATTTTGTTAACTACTAAACCATAGGAGCTAAATTATTTGGACTCCAGTGAAAGTGACACTTAGTTAATATTGTGTTCTTTAAGTTTCATATTACACACTTTATTTTTGTTGTTTAGTTCTAAGATTTAATTTACATTGCTAACCTAATATACATATATTGCATTGTATACCTTATTTACAAGGTTAATTGTTATTTTTATTTTTTTGTTATATTTCAAAATTTTGACTAAAGAAAATTTTAAAAATCATATATTTAAAATTATATTTCTCAACTCGTATATAATATTGGTTGGGATCATGGGCATCTCTATATATATTTACAAAGTGGGACATGGCCTCCAGTAGTCACTTAAAGGTAATGATCATCTTATTGACCTTGAACTAATGTTTAATTTATGAAGTAAAAACCTTTTTATTCAGCTTCAAGCTGTGGCCCACATATAGCAGGCAAGGCAAGCAGAGGTAACCTAGTCTTAAGATACTGCTCCCCAATTTCTGCTGATTTTCGAGGCATACTTGTTAAGTGGAGGAACACAACGCTGTGCTTTTGCTTTGGTACCAGAGCAAAGAAATGAAAACATTAATAAACAATACCTCATTCCCCCAAGTGGGAATGAGACCCATAACCGTTGTATCACACGCATTTACTCCTGCGTACAACTGCCTCATTAAAGAGATTATTTGTGTAAGAAAATTTTAATTTTTCAGCCTTCTTTTTTATTATAAATTGGCTTGGCATGGCCCATGGCCCACCTGACTCCCCCTTGATTAAGCCCATGGTTGAGGTAAAACATATCTTGAATTCATAAGATTCCTCTCAATATGAAAATTTAGAAAATGTTTGCCAGTATATAATAAAAATAATTCAATATATATTGGAAATGTAATATTTATAAGTATTGATAAGATAATAACTGCTGTTTAAATTAAAAGAGAAGAAAGAATTCACATTTCTTGATAGCTTGAGAACTTTTATCAAACTATAAAATTATAAATATGAAATTTCATTCCATTATCTAGATAGTTATTTTCTGAATTTCTATTAAAAAATATCTCTAATAGTATATAAACAGCTAGGCTAACTACTTGTAGATAAGTGTAAGTGTTTTTAAGAAAGTAAGGTTTAAAAACAAAAAAATTAAATTCTTATATCTTTATTATTATTTTTTGTTATAATGTCTTAAATAATTATGTTTATTATAGTAGAAACATAGCCCTGGTGTAAACATCCTTAAAATAGGTACATTGTGTCAATATTTAAATATATATATTTATATTTTATTAAAATTCAAATATAATAGGCAAGTGATATTGATATTGTTTTACCTTCAATAATATCTATATATAATCAGAAAGAGACTAAAGCTTATTAAACTTTATATAACAATATTTCGAAAAGAAGACATGTAGATGAAGGTATCACCTTCAACTAAATGTATTGTTTACTTTGTACTTACAAGTTTTTGTAGATGTACTTGGTGCACTCTTATTCTATAGAATTTGCAAATTCAATTCTACTTGAAGCAGCTTTAATGCTGAAATATCCAACATTTTAAATTATTATATAATATGCTTATTTTAGTAGACTTTGTCATTTTATAAAATATTTTTGAGAGTTATACCTACTTCTATTTTTCGACTAAAATTATTGTATTACCATTTTATTTGTAATGTCAATAAACATTGATTACCTTAGATTTAATATTACCAACTTGTTTATAGTATAGTATCTTAAACATAATATAAAATGTATGTTTTAAATATAGCACATATTTGATTAAAACAGACTGGTTTATATATATACAAGGCAATGAGTACAATTTTGTATATATACTTCTCTATGTAAGTTTGAAAACTATTGGTACTCAGCATGTTTCTGCGCTTATTCAGCATTCAATATTGAGGTGTCTAGTGGTATTTATATCCAAATATTTCTGTTAGTTTCTTTTATATTTAATTTGGAATGTTTTATGGGTCTTATTCATATTTCGGGCCATTAAAAGATATTAATTCATTTTAAAGTAAATGAACTTATTTTTTTATATTTTTAATATGCACACCTCTCTTAACAGAGAGAGATCTTAGTTTTTAAGACTAAGTTTTAAGATTTTCAAGAGTTAATCATTGTAATATTAATATGATGAAATATTTTATAAGTACTTAATATCGATCATCAAATATATTTTCTTAGTTAATAAGATATTATAATCGATTTCTAGAATAATTTTGTCACTTGTGACGTAATATTTATAAGGTTCTGGCCGCCTATTTTAGAAAAGCGCCTTAAATATATTAATATATTTTAAATATATATGTCTGACTTTGTTGTAAAGATTATTTAGGTAAACAATGTTGTGTTTTTATTCTACTGTTTTTTAGTCTTTACGTAGGATATATCGGTGTTTTTGAATTTGAATTGAAGTGATTTAAATTCATAATATGTGCTTAACATGTCTAAAATAAGGGAACTATCAAAAAATGAAATTTTTACATATTTTAAAAGAATATTTTCGTATTGATCGTTATTGAAATTAGTAGACTTATTTTTAAGTAACTACGTATCGCTTGCGAGGTCTAAGATGAACTTTGCATGTGTTAGTGCTTGGCCTAAACATGTTTATTTATTTTATATTGTTTGTGCATTGTACTGATAGCAGCGTCACATATATTATTTACATGTGTACGATTTATTAAGTGAAATAAAAAGTTTGCACTATTATTCTTGTACAGAATAGAAAATATAAGAAAAAAAAAACGATGGCACAACGTCGTTCTTGTTATAATGGAAAGATTCGTTACTAACTCAAACGACATCTGACGAGACTAGTCACGAGAGTAACGATTATGAGAATGGAATGTCCGGCTAAGGAGAATTGGTATAATTAATTTATATTGTTTTTCTTATTTATTATACTCGACAAAGCGTTTTTCCTGTATAATTTTATAATCAATCACACAAATGCAAAGCTTACTTAAGCCTCGCGAATTGTACCCATATATATTTATACGTGTCAAAATTTATACACTTTCGTAAAATAATAAATATTTCATCCCCAAATAGTTTCTTATTTAAAAGTATATAGATAAATACTAAGTTAGATGTTGATGTGCATCATTTGTAGAAGTTTAAAAGTAGATGTAACACATTTAATGTCTAATAAATGTCTAGTTAGAAACAGTTGCCTTTTACTTAAACTCTTGCAGCTGCGCCCACTTGAACTACGTAATTTTTTATTTATTTGCAATAATTTTCGTTTTCTAATAATAATATCATTTTAAAAACAATATGTATACCTACATTAAAAAATAAAGTTTAATTCAATAATTCAGTTATTTATAGCATTTATGTCAAACAACATTCTTTTTATTTATAAACGGATTAAAATAAAAGAAACGAAGAAGAAACGACAATTAACTCGGTTTAGCCAACAAAAATAAAAAATATATATTGTATTTGGTTTTATTACATTGCAAAATGCAAATATTACTCTTTTTATCACGTCCATTATATAAATAAAAAATACAAAATAAATATTTAAAATAAAAACTAAATTTATAATTTGTAAAGTATTGATTATTTAGTATACTGATTTTACAAAACTAGGCTACAAATATTTATCGAGTCTAATAGTTAAGTTTTAATGTAGGTATAATATTCTAAAAATGTATTCTGTACTAAGGCTTTTTAACTAAAACGTAACTAAAATAAAACATCCTGGAAAAAGCGGAAGTGTAGAATAATGAATTTCAAACTACAACGGGTATAGCTATGTATGATGATGGTAATGAAATTTACGTTTTGGCTCAAAACCATTCAAATTGGATAACAGAACTTGGGAGCAGCAATGCACACAGAAATTGTATTATATGAGTCTCGAACATACTACTAGTCGAATAAAGTGATCTATCCGAATACCTTGTACGATTAATCTATATTCGAATTGCTCGTCTATTTGACTAGCTTTTAACTAAAATCAGTGGTCAACCGAATGTTTAGTATTAACTACTAAAATTTAAAATAAAGCAACAATATGTAAGGACTGAGATCTCAATTAATATTGACATGCGACAATTATATCGATATTTATTCTATCATGTGATACAGACATTAGACGGTAACGATAATTCCGGTAGGTACACCCCTAGTAGCTGTAGGATTGACGTCCCTGGGCACTCTCAGACACTCTTCACTTTGGGTATATGTGTTCTGTGCTCTCAGAGCTCTTTCAGTCAGTGCTATTTGGTAAATTTGAATTTTGGTATAAAATTGGTATTTTACATATAGTATCTTTTTTCGTGTATTAGTATTGTAACTAAATTTTAAATTTTAAAATATATAAATACCTATATCATATTTGACACGTAAATTTGTATACCAAGCCGGCGTTAAATTTATTCATTTAAGATATCACCAAAAATGGATTTTAAAATGCACGAATATACCCACGCTGTTGTTGGTAAAGTAACTGCTCTACGTCTCACCGATAAAGCAGATTTAAATGATGCCCGTCGTCAATATGATTATTATCTACGACTTCTTAAAGAACTGAATTTGGAGCTGATCGAAGTCGAAACAGACGCATACTTCCCTGAAAATATAGTATTTGAAGATTTAGCCATCATCTGCCACGGCATCGTGCTCATGCCCAAACCTATTTCTGCCACTGAGCAGATTATAGTAAGTTTTTTTTCGCTAATTTTATCCATAAAATATATTTCTTAAAGGAGACAAGTTGGTAAAATAAATCTGTAGCATAATTAGGGCTTGCTTATGTTTAAATATTTTATTACAATTACAAAGAGTTAATGAAAGAGTGGTAATATTATAAGATTACTAGTAAGAGGCCAGTCGTGTCTCTCTAAATGTGGGTTTGATCTTTACCCAAGAAAAGTAATCATTAATTTAAATTTATATTTTAATTTCCTTGCTCTGTTGTCAAGTCAAAGCGAACCATTGAATTCCACCATTTAACATGCAATGCCTCCAGTATTTGGTGGGAAATGGAAAACAGAGTGATTTAACACTGGGTTCCCACTGCCTGCCCTGCTGTGTGCGGATTAGAGCATGAAACTGATTACTAGTAAAGTATAATAGCTATTTTTGCCCTTAAAAGGATAATAAAATCTATCAATGTTTTATAAAGAAATGCTATCTTCCTATGAATAACTGACATTAAGGCTGCCATGGTGCAGCTGTGTAGTATCTGGCTAAATGTGACAGTTGTGGATTCAATTCCTGCTCAGGGGAATAAAATATAATTATACTTCATTGCCCTGAACAAGAATTGAATCCACACATTATCACTCAAAAATGCTGTCTTGAAAATGTAATAAATATGAAGATGTGAAAGTGAATGCTCTTGAATTTTATAGAGAATATGTATTAAGCAATAAGATTGTAACTTTTATATTGAAAAGAGCAACTTTATTGCTAGCTGGTTCTCAGCAGAAATGCCTTATGAGCTGGTAGTAGTGTTATGTACATTCAATAATTTAAAAGTGATTACAAAAGTCTTTTTAAATAAAGAATTTTTATTTTTTTAATGACATATAATATATTTCATTCACAATTTAAACATAATTTTTAATTGATATAACATTTCTTTTAAAAATTATAAAAACAATATATGCCATCTTATTTTCAAATTATCATTACAATAATAAAATCTATTGTAGTAATATTATAATATATGAAGAAGATAATAATTTTACTTGATCAATAGAGTGTTTTAATATTAATACAATTGTTATTTATGTCTACAATTTGTGTATTAAGACGCTTATAAAATAACATACTAGTTTTTATTCTATTATAGATACACAATTTTACTTAGATTCTATAATATAATTGACATTTGTTATGCAATAATCTTATTCACTGTTATGGCACAGGGGCATAAGCGTGTGACTGTAAATGAGACAGTTGTATTGTTTTAAACTCCGTGGAATGAAAATTCACTTTAGAGTAATGTTTTCAACTGTGCTTCATTAGTATTTAACACTTTTAGCAATCTACAATAAAAATACCAAACTAATAAACTAAGATTAGGCAGATATAAAATTAAAATCGAAAAGTATATCAAAATATACTTATTAAGTACATACTATCGACACATCTTATTTCTTAATACCCAAGCATACATTCTATTTCTTATTCTTCTAATCAATATCATACCTGGCAAGATATAAATAACACAAATAATAAATAAACATGTTATAATAATAGTATGAGCTAGCTCTATTCATGACCTAATTTTCTATAAATTGCTGTTTGACCTAGTAATTAACCTGTATTCTGAATGTCTTTAAAGTAATATAAATTAAACAAAGCATTTAAATGATACATAAGTGAACAAACTTAAAATTAAACATATTGGAATAGATATTTAGAATAACTGTAAATTACTGTGGTGAAGTGGGATAGTGTCTATATGTATAATATATATATTGTTGGCTTAAAATTTAAGCCTGCTATCAGCCTATTAAGAAAATTATCAAGAGGCACAAAAGACTATTAGTGATAATATTATTACAAGATTTTAGCTATTTTAAAAATTGATTTGTATTCTCTATTATAATAAAATAAAATGAAGGATGATTTAGTTTTATTTTACATTTTTAAATGCAATAAAAATGTACATATCGATAAAAAAACTGACTGATCAATGACATGTCGCTAATCATAAGTTTTTGATAAATAAAAAAATAACATCATCATACAATCGGCCAAAAGCTATCGTAATAAAATTAACTGACGATTTGATTGATACTGAATAGGAACACGCAATTTTTTAAAAATCATGATTTATTATTTTAAAAATTATAATTAATTATTTCTGCATTTTTTATACTAATGTATATTTTTCTAATTTTTTTATTCATCTTTTTTTAAATAAACAAAAAGCAGAATGACAATAATATTTAAAAATTTATTTGACATACTTATATCCAATGTTAAAACATGGCGCTCAGTGGTTATAATTGGATATTTTTGGCCTGTTTTAATCTTGTAAGCGAATTTACGCATATATTTAAGTATTTTGATGACATAAAATTAAAATATCAATATAGATAAAAGTAAAGCATATAAGATTATCTACTTTTTTTTAAATTTTGTTACACTTTCCTCCATCATTTCATATTACGCAACGGGTTTTAAGTTCGCAGTTTGGACAAAAGGAAATCTTGTATATATGTAATTGTATATTATGTTAAAACTAATGAGTATTGAAAGATTTGTAATGTAAATATTGTAGTATAAATTGTATTTGAGCGTTCAACCGCCAAAATTGTTCTTGTAAAAACGGCTATAATCATCTAGATCACGCGAGCGAACCAGCCAGTTAAACACTTTAATACAGAAACTTAAAATAGCTTTATAAAAAAATGTGAAACAAATGATTAATTATTATTATTTCAGATGGCAGCATTGAAAGAAGTTATGACAAAAGAACTCGGCCAAACTGTGATGGAAGTACAAGACCCGGAAGCCAAACTCGCTGGCTCTGATGTTTTATTCACAGGTATTTTTTTATCTATAGGTTTCAATCTATACATATAAATAAAATGGAAGTGTCTGTGTGTGATTTTAAAATAACCTTGTTTTTCTGAGTGCATATCCATAGTTATTTATACGATACCAAAATACAAACAATGAAAAAATCTTTGTCCGTATTAGTCTCCGGAATAGCTGAATCGATTTTTATGGGACTAATATTGCAATATAGTAGGTTATGAAGCAACATATAGGATATTTTTTATTTCAGAATACGCAGGACAATTCGCGATTGTCATGCGCGCCTACTTTTGATATAATATTATATAGATATGAAACAACTAAATATTTACCTAGTAGGTACGACATTTTTGGTGATCAAAAAATAAAATCCGAAAAATTTAAATTGCGATCTATTAAGAGACAATATATTATTCAATGTTCCCTAAACTAGTCATTGAATAATATTAAATAAATATTCGCATAGTTCAAGCTGGCGAAGCCGCGTGGATATCGTTAGTCAATTATTATTTAGCAGTATTATCTTTGTTTAACAGTTTATCTGGATAGCATTCATTTACCATGTAATTATACAAAACAATATAAATATTAGTAATACTTTTGTTCTTATTACTAGATAAAAATGATTATGAGATAAAATGGCTTTGTCATCTTAAGCTTAGGTATTATTATATTATAGCCAAATTATTCAAAGTTATTACTTAAATTGTTGCCTATGTGTTATTCTGATGTATAAGCTATATTACTATATCACAATATAGTTTCATCTAAATCCGTTCAGTAATTCTAGCCTGCAAATGGAACAAACATCCGTCCTATGAATCTTTCATATTTATATATTATTAAAAATATATACTGTGTATTTATTTTTTTAGCTTCACACCATATCCCGCATATTGCTGAGTAGGCGAGGGAACCTGGGAACCTAATAATGTTAAAACACTCCGCCCTTCTCCGGATCCTTGAGGCATTGCGCATTTCAAGGCAGAATTAGAAGTTTTGCCTCGTTACCAAGGAGAAAATATTAAATATTAAATTCTCCCAAGTAGGAATCGAATCCACAACCGTCGCGTTTATAGTCACACACTTGTGCCCCTGTGACACGACGGCCGCGAGTATGTCTTGTAATATAATATTTTTTTACGTTTCCAGGCAGAGAGTTTTTCGTTGGTATATCTGATACTAGTAACGAAGCTGGTGCTAGTGCGGTTGCTGAAGCTTTCCCTGAATTCCCCTGCACACCTATCAAGGTATTTGCTTATTTAGTATACCTTATTTGGTATTTTTTTTATTTTAACACTGTATCTTGAATATAATCATATAGCAGGGTGGGCAGAGGGGGCTAGTGGTAAGACACTGTTCTTCATGCACTGCCCAATATTAGAGATATTGCGTGTTGAATGCCAGATCTCAACACCGTTTATTTTCTTTACGGTCTGATTCCTTTCTGGTACACAAAACGCGTCGTTGAGCCCTGCCACTCAATACACTATATTGAAAATGGGAAAGTGGGGAATATAATGACTTAACACTAAGTTTCCGTCAAGCCACCCTGCTAATTTATTGTTATTATTAAATAAATTTTCAGGTAGCTCAAGGTGTACGCCATCTTAAAAGATACATCAGCATGGCTGGGTCGGATATCCTCTGCGTGTCCTCCAGCAAGGAGGCAAAGGAGATGCTAAAAAGGATTGAAAGGGAGGCCACGTTCACATATCAAACCCTCACAGTACCAGAAAACGGTGCTGCCAATTGTTTGTACGTAAACGGCACTCTCATTCATCGTGCTATTGAAGAAATACCTGAATCTTTTAAGGTAAATGCTTAGGTATAGCCCGACAAATATTTTATGAAATTGTGAATACAGGCATGAATCAAACTAGCGCATGTACAGCTTTTTATTTAAGCTTCGTCCTGTATCCCGCACATAACAGAGGGAACCTGGGGACCTCATGTTAAGCCACTTCGTTCCTATTAAGACATTTTCGGATCGTCCCTCCGGTAGTTTATAGAGTTCTTGTCGGGCTGTATAATAGTATGCTTATAAATATAGCTTCACAGCTTAGAAGACAATACAGTGTTAAGAGACTAAATATCATGAGGAAAATGGAAATAATGTAAATTAAGTTTGGAGTGGGATTCGAATCTCACAGCCATTGCAGTTCCATACTTTCCGCCGATTTTTTGAGACATTGCGTGTTAAGTCGCGGAACTCAACGCCGGGCTTTTAGCCTTGGAGCCAGAGTGAAGAAATGAAAATATACATTTAAATAAATATTTCAGAAAAAAAAGTTTTATACTTATTTTCAGCTTCACGATGGTACCCGCATGTAAACTAGGGAAGAGAGTAGATAAGAGCCTAGTGTTAAGACACTCCGCTCCCCATTTTCCACCGAATTCTGAAGGCATGTAAGTGGCGGATCGTAAAGTCGCGCCTTGCCTGGACACAAGAAATTAAAATATTAAACATTTAATTTCCTTGAGTAAGAATCGAACCTACACCTGTTATTTGCTTTACAGTCACATGCTTGTGCCTCTACGCCACGACTCAACTCTGGCCTCAAGATTATTATTAGAAATAAATAAAAAAATATCCAACATAAAACAAGCCATCTTCCTCGACATAGCGAAAGCCTTTGACAAGGTCTGGCACAACGGCTTGATTTTCAAGCTGAGGCGTGCTGGCTTGCCAGACTGTCTCGTGCACATCCTGCGGGACTTTCTGTCAAACAGGTACTTTCGCTATAAAGTCGAAGGCACTCTTTCTTCTCCCCGCCTCCTCCGCGCAGGCGTTCCCCAGGGTTCAACCCTCTCTCCTATTTTATATTCGCTGTANTCTCTCTGCCCAACTTCTCCGTCTGACTACTCGTCTACTGTGTTATGCTTTCCTAACCAGTTACATAATATTGATTATATAAGTACCTTAGGTATCATACAGCCTTCTACAAAGTGAATGTCCTGAATCCCAGCGGATTGACAATATTGACTTTTAAAAAGTAAGTTTGACAGTTTAAAAGTGCTTTGAACAGTCTACTTCAATAAGGTACTCACTCGTATGTTGAGTTTGAGTTATTAGCTTCAATTGAAAAAGTACATTCAAAAGTTCACTGTTGACAATTTGATTCGGCTGTAGTTTGAAGTCGTTCAATTTCATTCATTTTGAATGTTGCAATTTTTTTTTATATTTTGTTGTTTAGTTTTCTTTAGCTTCCACATGTGTATTATAGAGTTAAGTCTGCAGTGTGTCGATTCCGCTCCCTACTTTCCGAAGATTTTTTTTTAAGACATTAGCGAAATTTAACGTCAAAATACATATATGTATATGCATTTAACTTATAAAATGTTATTATTTTGCATTGTTTCCAGCACGCTCGACGGTTGTAAGCCCAGGTTCGAGCCCCGCAGGGGGCGCCCTTACAGTCGTCGACTCCTCTCAAGCAGCCAGGTAGTGCTTGCATTTCTTCTGGGACAGAGTACCCTCTTCCCTACCCACCCGGTGTCGCTGTAAAGGCCAATAGGGCTAACAGCATTAACCTCATGTTCGAAAAAAAAAAAAAAACATAAAACAAAAACCAATTCTTCTACTCGTATTTTACTCTCGTCTAATGTACCTTATGTAATGTACCTTAGAGTTTTATCATCTTTGTGTCCATGATTTTTTCTTGTTTTAATGACTTCTTTTTGTTTTTCTGCTTGATCTCGGAAATTTTTCATTCTTGTAGTGATAGTATCGACTTAATTATTTATTTTTTATAAATCGAACTTTAAAATAAAATATTATAATGAAATATCTGACGCCTGATACGACTGATTGCAATCAGTACTAGATTTGTAGCCCGGTTGTCAAAAAGCTAAACCGTTTTAGGTCAAGCAAGTGATGTCACATCTACACTATATGAATAGCTAGCCAGCTGCTCAGCTTATACCTCGTGGACACGATATCTACATAAAAAAAATTGTGTGAATAATTTTTTTTAATATGACATATGTCTAAAAGTTAGATGTTAATCTAGCTTTTGTAAGGAATTGTTTACTTTTACTTATTACAGTACTTTGTTGTTTATTTACTGTTAGCATTCTTTCGTTGTATTGATTTCGTTGTGTTGTCTAGTTATCAACGCAGAAACACTAGCCGAATATATATAATAGGATATATTTATTGTTTTGGGCGTTACCTAAGTACTGGAATTACTTAAGCGCTTTAATTCTTAATTTCAAAGATTCCAATTTCTATTGGACATTATACTTTGAAACTATTATCCACTGCGAACAAAGGCATATTAGGTTAGATGTAAACATGATTTCTCTTAGGTTACAAGTTGGCAAAAAAAAGATAATAAAATGTATAATAAAAAAATTAGGCCAGTCGTGGCGTAGGGGCACAAACTGTTACTGTAAAAGTGACTGGTTGTGGGTTCAGTCCCCACTCGCGGAAATGAAATATTTATTTAAATTTATATTTCCATTTCTTCGCTCTGGTGTCTGGTGGAGTAAGAAGAAAAGTTCCGCCATACGACACGCAATGCCTCCAGAATTCAGCAGAAAGTTAGGAAAGGAGTGTCTTAACAGTAGCTACCCTGCTGTGTGAGGGATACAGCATGAAGCTTATTCACTGCATTTATTTTAATATCAAAAACAATTATTTTTACTTTTTTGGATGAATCAAACAGAGGTTAGAAATCAGGAATTATATTTAAAAAATATATTTGTATTCACTTTTATTCTGCTACATCGACATTACAATTGTTTTGTCTAATAACCCTTCCTTAGCAGTCGGGAAAAATGTCATAAATGCTTCAAAATGCAAAATTCTTTTTGAGGTCGTTGTCATTAATTATAATCTCAATAATTTCGAAGTTTAACTTATTTCACCTTGTTAATTTCCATTCGTAAAAGATGATATCAATAATATTGGGGAACACTATAGTCATTTTAGGGAATAAAAAAATATTAAATATGACTAACAGTTTACTGATTAACCAACCGATCAGTTTACTGTTTAACCGATCAGTATGCTTATTAATCAATATGAGGTCCTGTACTGTAATTTGGAGTCAATGGTGACACCGAGAAATACCGTAGAATCGGCAGGAGGATCCATTGGTTCACAAGTCAAGCACGGCTTTAACAATTTTCGTTTTGGTGTTCTGAAAATTAAACAAAAAAACTATTTTTTACTATTCAATAGGAAGTTATTAATAATAAACCAATGTACTACTTTCGATAGAGCATTGTTTATATCGTCATATATGTTTTCTCGTCGTTTCATTTTTGAAATCAATGAAGATATAGTAAATCATTTATATATATTAAAAAGAGAAAAAGACCATTCATATAAACCCTCTGAATTCTATTAGCTAAATAAGAGTTTAGAAAATTGAGTGCACGTCCTCTTATGCCGTAGTGGTGTAGCTTCATGACCAATGCTAGTCAAATACACGCAATCAAAAACGCCTTAGATATGTTCCTGCGATCTCTGCCAATATATATTCTTTATAAGTCCTATACCAGCATCAGTAGTCGAACGACTTTTAGTAAAACCTTACTGTAAATCTGTGGCCCTGACTAAATGTTTTACGAATCACGATTACACATGCAGCAAAAAAAAAATCCAAATAAAACTTAAAAAATAAGAAAAAAAATATACAAATATTTTTCCAGAGTTACATACCCACTTCTGAACTGTTGTCTTCTGTATTGGATGATGTGAAGAAAACTGCAGTTCATATAAATTACTTTATTTAATTACATTTTAAAATAACAAAATACGTAAATACTGATGAGCTTGGAGAAGTGCCTGGGACTTGCGACCACAGGGGTAGGCTTAAGGGTGCCCCTTTACTGATTCAAACACTGGCCTTCACTGCTCCAGCCCAATATGGCAAATTACCTCAAAAGAAATATCTACCGCCTTTTATACAATTTTAGTTAAAATATGGCAGCCTATTAAAGAGCAATGTTGCCATAGCATACTTGCTATGGCATACTACAGATAAATAAAATACAGTATATTATCATCGGTAAATATATCAAGTTAACAGTATGTAAAAAGAATATCACGAACTGAGGCTGGTGTGGCATCCTTTAAATAGCCAATCGAAAGTGTCAATTGAAGTACATATTTATTGATTTCTTGACTCATCTCATGCCGTACCTAGGGGCGTTTGGGTAGGCAGCGGGTCGAGATAGTGTGCCAAATAAAGTATTTCCATAAAATAAAAGTATTAAACACAATAAAAAACGTTATATTAATGATATTTTTCCAAAATTTTTTGTCACATATCTATAAATGGACTACTGTGAGAACAAAGCTGCTATTACAAAAGTTGCTCTGGAGAAGTAACTCACCGACGGCT
The DNA here is from genome assembly GCA_013403705.1 of Heliconius hermathena. Lineage (NCBI taxonomy): Eukaryota > Metazoa > Arthropoda > Insecta > Lepidoptera > Nymphalidae > Heliconius > Heliconius hermathena. Next base: position 72,643 of record JAAIXJ010000504.1, on the reverse strand, counting down.
AATTTACCTCGTCGTTTTTCTTTAATTTTAATTTCTATGGAGGGTCCGTATCCTTTTTGTGCTATTGCATTCCTGTTTATTTACTGCAGGATCATTGTGTCGAACCTACGTTTACTTACATTGAAAATGAAAGTATTGTGAAACTGTTTGCGAACGGAACATACCTAATATATCAAACTATTTCATATTTTGAATCCAAGAAGACCTTTTCTGTTGCTGGCTCGGTAGCTCAAGTTGGTGACGGGCAAAGTACAGCATATGCTGACGACATTCCAACGTTTGTTGCAAAGTAAAACCAGATGGCCCAATCCTTTCATTGGCGTTTCTTGACTGATCATCCTCTTTGTCATAATTACTCTTAGATGATATTAAAAGGCTTTTCGTTATTATATAATGCATAGAAAAGCTGAGGCATCGTTACAGTATTGTTTTGTCCAAACAATTAAGTGTAATTAGCTGGCATTATCGTGATACAAGTTTTGGGAAAACAAAGGTATGAACCTTTGTTTTCCCAAAAATTTAAGCGTTCTTTTTGGATTTCTCAACGCAATCGGCGCCTAGTATCATCAGCGACTTCTTTGATTGTGATTCGGCGAACGTTAATAAAAATTTCTTTCATTTTTTCCACGTCTTTATCTTTTTTTGTTGATGTGCTAGGGCGTCTATACTCTGACTATTAGTATGAGACAAAATGTAAACAAAAAATCTGTTTCTCAAACTTTTACGTATTTTTTTTATTTCTATTTAATTTATTTATGCACAAGTTTAGTAAAAGTTACACAAGTATGACTATAATAAAACTAAATATATCTATTATTCAATTATTTATTAGAATTTGGAGGATTCTGAGGAACTATCACCTACATTAATGACGAAACGGTCCACCATAGTATCTATAATATGATAATTTTTTTTACATCTTTTGCTCTTCTATTATCGCCTGCTCAATGCACCTTTGCCAAGCTCCTATTGTTGTAGTTTTTATTAATAACAACAACAAAAGTAACAACGGAATCACGCAAATTCTATGAAAATAACTGAAAATGGCGAATATATCTTTCTGACGGATTATCTGACGGATAACAAAATATTTTAAAATAAAACGTTCGCTCGTCATAATTACAGTATGTTATTTATTTTTATACTATTCAAATATGTCTCAAGTTTGAGAGGTTGGCTTTTGGGTATTTTTACATATCAAGTATTTAAAAATTATTATTGAAAGTGAAGAAAATAATTTAAAGTGTCTTTGGTACAGTAGAATGGTATTTTCACCCCGTTTTTAACATTTTTAATTTTTATATTAAAATGGGCCTATCTTTAAATAAAAATAAAAAAAATAATCTTTAATTATTTGATTTATTGTATTCGTTTCTTTTTACTTACTTCTTTTCGTATCGTTTCTTCAAGATAATTACTTCTTTTTAAGAAATATATATTCAATTTTATAAAATTTGAAAATATAATTATAAAAATAACTTCATCGATATCCATAAATCTAAATTGTAATTTTATTAATTAATACTTATTACTTGATCCTAATTAATGACAGAACAATAAAACTAATTTTTAGTCACTGAACACAGCGTTTATAATGTAAAAAAATACTTTTTTATAGTACAAATTAATGTAATTCAACCGGCGATATTCAAACGTGGCATACGCTTTGCATTTATTTTATCTTTCCCTAACTGTATTTCAGAATTTTAGACGAATATAATTGGATTTTTGTAATTTTTGTATTCATTGTGATTTTTCTAAATATTTTTTGTCCTGTTTTACCGATAATCTATTTATTACTCCCATAAATCCATTGATAAATATTTTTTAAAATGAATAAAGTAACTCCATCAACTGTGACATGTAAACAACCTTTTTTTAACGTGTTTACCTTTTATTTCATGCCTTTGTGAATGGAGTATAGGTCGTTAAATATCTGTTGCCAATGGAATAAGATTAATAAGTTCTTTGATTTTCACGATTATTACACATTTTAAATAAAACTAATATAACCGGATTAATCGCGTATATTTAAGATTTTACATTTTGGAAACCCGACGTTTCGAACACTTTGCAGTAGTAGTAGTCCGTGGTCACGGGTAGACTCAGCAGTGTAATAGCAGTCTACCCACGTGACCACGGACTACTGCAAAGTGTTCGAAACGTCGGGTTTCCAAAATGTAAAATCTTAAATATACGTGATTAATTCGGAATAAGACTATGTCCTATATTGACCACGAAACAATTTCTGTTATTTATAGTTTTATATAGTTTTCTGTTATTCCTACGCTTTTAAAATAAGTCAGTAAAAGGAGTCCGGCTATCGTTCTCTTCCGATGTATAATTTATCAGACTTGGTGTAATGGATAAATGATATAGGTACTTATGTAGTATTAAAACTTTTGTATTCCGACCACGTCAAAGTTTACTGGACAGCATTGACTGGCTTGTCAATTTAAATCTCGATGCAATCTATTATAATCTGTACGCTACTGCATCTCTTTCTGAACGCCATTGGTAAGTTAGGCATGGCATCTTGGGAATTTGGGAAAAATATCAACCTTTTCATGCAAGTCTCTAGCTGGCAATGTCTTCTAAATATTATCCCAATCGCGTTGTGTGTAAGAGCAAAATCCTATACAAGAAGGGCGTTTGAAAGATGCACAGAATCGTATTTTTTTAAGTTATTATAAAATCTATATGTGAACATTTACAATGTTCACTAAGTACTGTAAAGAAATCAAACACCTCTTAGCCTTAACAATTCTTTATTCTTATTCAAATAAATCTCTTATACAATTTCAGGGTCTTAAGTCCAAGACTTCTCTCTCTGGCTCATCAATTAGAATTTTTATAGTAAAATTATTGCTTGTATTAAAACTATAATCTATATATATAAAAGGACTTGTGCTGACTGACTGAGGTAAGACGCACGCAGAGCCGTAACCGCTGATGGTAGAAACGTGAAATTTGGACAGATGTTTATTTTCATATTCTGGACATCCACTAAGAAGGGAATTTGAAAAATTTTAACCCTAAAGGGCTAAAATAGGGGTTGAAAGTTTGTATGGAATTTTTTTTTATTCTGTACCGATTTTTATAAAACTTGAAATTCAGACTCTTAAAAATAATTCATTGAACACGTGTTTCATGGTTTTTAAGAATTCACCCTCTAAGGGTACAAATAAGGGATTGAAAGTTTATATGGAAAATCTTTAAATTGCCACCGATTTTTATATAAAAATAAATTCAGACTGTTAAAACTATTTTATTGAACACGTGTTTCGTGGTTTTTTTAGAATTCACTCCTAATAAGCGGGCGAAGCCGCGCGCGCCCTCTAGTATAAATATAAAATCATTACAGTACTAACACCTAAAAGTAACTGAGGCTCTCGAGATATGCATAAAACTACAGTTTTTTTGCATATCATTAATTTTTGAAAGCTAAATCCTCACACCCTGCGTTATCTGTAACTGTCACTGGGATTTGATGTAGGTACAATAAAATCTTGAGAATTTATGCTAGCAGATTTAAAAGACATCGTTCGCTTTTTGTTATCTTGTTTCACTTGGTCGGTTACTCTTTATTAAAAATGTATAGTATTAATATATAATAACACTACTGGGAGTTTTTTTCTGAAGGGCATCCCAGTAGCAAGGTAGTTTCCATCTAAGTGCGCGATGCCTATAATAACAGTAAAAGTAACATATGCCATTTTACGTGCCTCGTGGTTTTCGACATGAATTATTAGGAGAACCCATGATGCTAAATCGGGATTTACTCGAGCATCATAGAGACACATTCACATTAATGTTTTTGTTAGGATATCTTTACTTTTTGTACAGAAATTACGAGGTATTAATAATTAGGGAGGAGTAGGTTCATAATAGAAACAATACCAAATGTTATTTTGGTTACTCTACTCGAGTAATATCCTTTTTTTCGCTTTTTTCTATATTTTCTTGAACCTTTGAAATGTTCAAGTAAATTGACCATTTAGCATCCCAAACTTTTCAAAACGTTTTCTGTTTATATTTAATTCAGCTAAGTCGAGGCGGTATAAGATTCGCAGGCGGTTGTTCTCTACCATAGAGCTATCTTGTGCTTTTATTTGACGTGGATCTAAATTTATAAGATAAATTAGATCAGCTTCACGGTGTATCCCGCAAACAGCAGGGTAGGCGAAGGGAACATAGTATTATGACAGTCCTTTCCCCACTTTCCGCCGAGTTCTGTTGGCATTGTATGTTGAGTGGCGGGACCTCAACGCCGCGCTTTGCTTTGACCATCAGAGTAAAGAAATAGAAATATAAATTTAAATAAATATTTTATTTCCTTGAGTGGGAATCGAACTCACTACCAGTGGCGTTTACAGTCACACCTTGTGTCCCTGCGCCACGACTGACCTCAAATGTTATAAAGTATTTTAATTTTGTCAAAAAATTATTGACTTGATTTTAATACATGTATGACTGACTTTGAATATATATATTTTAAGTTAAAAAAATTAAAATTAAATCCCGCACACAGCAGGGTAGGCATAAGAAACCCAGTTGTTAAGACACTCCGTTCCTCATTTTCTGCTAAGTTCTGGAGGCATTGCGTGTTGACCGCGCTTTGCCTCAACACCAGAGCGAAGAAACGATAATATAAATAAATATTTCATTTCCTCGAGTTGGGATCGAACCCACAACCAGTCGATTTTATAGTCACACTTTGTGCCCCTGCGCCACGACTGACCTTAATTATTATTAATTTATATATTTAAAAACATCTATTCAGCTTTCTTGGATTGATTCATCTATTAAGCATTGTTTGAGACTATAAGACCAAGGTACATTATTATGTTCATTATGACCCTCATCCTTCACTGGTACAGTTTCATCCGAACAGAACATTTTATACGTACTTTCATAATGTTTAAATTCTATTGCAAGAACATACTAGAAAAGTTTTATAAATTTCTGTTGTCTTGGTTACATGAAATGTTTTTTCCATACTTATTGTAATTTTATTTTGAAAGTGATCTAAAACTTTACAGTCATTATCTAGTATATTTTTAAGACACCCAAGAATCCATTTTACTATTTTTTCATCTTCTAATATTTTCCAATATTCTCTGTTAATTTTTTAATTATGTAATTTTCATTAGTATACGATATTTTTTTTGCGTAGTACAACTTTGAGGAAATTTTATCTACAATTGGGTTTTTTTCATTATAAGGTTTTATCTCATTTAAAAATCCTTTGGGTTTTTAACGTTTCTCGGCTGTTCGATGCACTTTAGGCTGTTTATCTGCACAATGTTTTTGAGTTTTTGAACCTTCAGGAAGCGCTCCTTTATAAGACCGATCAATATTACGCCTTTGTTCCGCACGGGATTTCTCATATATTTTAGGTCGACGAGGTTTACATTTTGTGGACGGCTCCTTAACGAGTACTTAATTTTTCTTCAACATCTTCTCTTTCGACGACGAAGACTTTCGAGACGTTCGGGAGAAATAGATGCATTATTTATATTCTGGTTTACTGGAACACAACCGTCATAGTGACCTGAAGAAACATTTTCTTTTTTTTATTATAATATAATAAAACAGTACAGTTTTATTATTTTTAAGATTATAATTAGTTATATCTGAGTAGTTTATATTTGTGTATGAATCTTGAGTGTAGTTTATATTCTGTTGATTTATCAAATGGCAGCTGTCAGTTGACAGATAAGAAAGTAAGTGATTTACGCTGCGTTTTCAAATCTGATATTTCTAATGATATATTTTTTATCAAATTATATTTATTAGTTCAATACTAGTACAGACACTTGGTCCGTACCTTTTTTACCTTATTATTTTATCTAATTACCTTATCATATTTATTAATTACATTTTTGTTTATATACAATTAATACTTATTATAAGAATGATTTTCTTATTTCATTTTTACTCTCAAAATTGAGCCTTCCCACCTGGGAAGGCAAGTATAATTTCCTTGCTCGTCCTGATCTTGTTTTATTTGGTGGCTTTCAGGACTGCAAGGAATTCAAACATGGCGTTTTTTTAGGGGTTCTTATGTTCCTGAATTGGTAAGAAGTCTAGTAGTTGCACAAAGTCTATTACCGTCTGTAACAGTAATTATTATCCAATAAGAAATAAAAAGGGTATTTAATAAAACACCATATTTAAAAAAAACAAAATGAATATTTTAAAAAAATAGGGGTTCACATACTAAAGAGGGTTCACGGTTATACACAAATCGATTGTCCGGTTAGCATTTTTTAACTAAACAAACGTTACTGTCCTAACTAAAGATAGAACCGAGCACTCTGTTATGGCGCGATCTTGATTTTCAATAATATAATATTTTATACAAACTTTCACTGCCACTTCCCCATCTCAAGTTATAGTCCACTGGTACAAAAACCGTGTCTAAAGTGATGACCCGTGCACTCTGTTACGGCGCCATCTTGATTTCCAAAAATATTCAAGGCAAATTCTTACCGCCTCTTCTCCATATCAAGTTCTAATCATCTGGTACAAAAACCCTGTAATTTTATTACAGAAATTTGAATTTAAGTCTGATTTAGCAAGCCGAACTGAAACATGATTCTAACAAAATATTGAAATATGAAACTAAAAGGCATCATATACTAATTACAATATATGTATAGTACGTAACAAATAAAAAGAATATAAATAAACAATAGACTTCACCATATTACAAATGCCTATAAGCATTTACATAAAATTAAATTTTAAACACAAGTAATAATTCAGTCTATCTCATAACACCTAAAACTATAATTAAAAATATGAATCTTACGACACACCCAATCTGGGGTCTCTTGTACCTTTATATAACCAATTAAATATTTTAAAAGAATAATTATTAGACATTTTTTCAATCTATATTACTATTAATAAAGCAGTTCGAAATTGAAATGAGCTGTCGCCTATCCGCTCCTTATAATCACGCGACGCCGTATCGCATCCTACCTACATTTACTTAAATTGTTTAAAATAAAATTACCCGCGATAAGGTATTTTTAAAAAACTATAAAAATGTTATAAAATAAATATATTTTTAGACTACAAATGAGTTAAATGTTACACGTCTTTATAGATTTTGATCGAAATTCCGATCCTTCGAACTCCTCCAGTCCCACTGCCTATCTATCATTTTCCAAAAGTTTCCACCTGCGACGTATACTCCCTAAAATTGCACAAAAGCCATTGCAAGTGACTCTTGCAGCCGAATGGTTTTTTTACTTTTGGCTTTGTCTTCTGCAGCCTTTCGTTGAAGGCGTTCTGAACCACTTTCTGAGCTGAGAACTTTATTGAGCAGCTCACATTCCCGCGAATTTCGTTCTTTCATCCCAGTCGAGCAGTATATCAATTTGTTTTTTGATTTCACAATGTCACTTTGTAGCCTAGCCTATTTAGCCTGCAGATACTTATGCCCATTCTGACCTGGCAGGTTAAAGAGTATATTATTATTAAATTTTGTATATATTTATATATTTTTAATAAATATTATTATTATTTTATATTTTCTTAGACATATATTTTGTGTATTTTTTATATTAAAGTTTTATTTATAGTGACTCGTTTTTTTATCTACGTCTTCATTGGGCTCATCAAGTACATCTGCACTTACCACAGTGTATCAACTGCTCCTCAAAGAGTCGCCATTGATTCTTGTTTTTCAGATTCTTTGAAAAACTTTAATGTTCTTCATATCAAAATTTATTCAATAGAATCCCATAATAACCATGCCATGCTATTATCTGTAACTTGATTAAAGCGTTGTTTGCCTAACACGTTCTACTCCATATTTGGGTTTCGTCTTATTGGCAATGACTGAGTTGCTAAAGATGGAGATGGTATGGTGGTCTACCTATTTTCACATATTCCTTTCTCAATAATATGTCTGTCAACCACCATTACATGACACCATTGAACTGCTTGTTTTATTGTTTATCGAGTTTATTCTCTGCTATACAAAAACCTTTTAGGTGTCTTTTACATTCCCTCTGCTTCATTCGAGCCAAATATTAACTTTAATAAGTAAGCACAGCAGGGTAGGCAAAGGGAACCTAGTGTTAAGACACTCTGTTCCCGTTTTTCGCTTAATTTTGGAGGCATTGCTTGTTGAGTGACTGAACTCAGCGTCGTGTTTTGCCTTGACGTCGGAGTGAAGAAATTAAAATATAAATTTTAATAAATATTTCCGTTCCTCGAGTAGGGATCGAATCCACAACCAGCCTCTTTTACAGTCACTACCTATGTACCACAACTGACCTTAACCAAAAATAATAATTTAATACCGTAATAAATATGATTTCTTCGGAAACACTGTATTAAAGATATTGGAGGAAGGTTATGAAAAAGCATGAGGACCCCCCGTAAGATATGTATAAAAAAGTTGATGACGAGGCGAAAGAGGTATGGTACTTCGTTCTCTCTATCTACCCCGCTAGGGATAAAGCGTGAAGCTAGATTGATTAGATTAATAGATACGATCGTCGACTATACAAGTACTCTTAGTTATAAGTACTAAAACTAATATGTTTAAGTTAAAAGTCTCAGGACATAAGTGAGAGTCGTTTTCAGCTACTACTACTAAAGTCGTTACAGATATACTTGAAGATAATATATCGTTTTAGATGACTAACGTAACACTATTGAAGCTAGTCTATAAACAAAAAAAAATCTACTAACGCCTGCCTTGATTTAAATAAGGGCAATAATTTATAATATTTAATAGACATTGAATTAAGTTTTTCCTTTATGTACATCCAATTACTTGACGGGATGCCAAATTTCACCGTTCTAGGTCATCTAGAACTGGGTTTGAGCTGTGTTTATGAAATTTGACACGTATACATGTAGCGGGTCTAAATATTTGGGCCAAATTTGAAAGGTGGAATAGTTTTTAAGTTATGAAGGGGTAAAAAGTGGCTTCAAATGATTCATGTAAAATTACACACGGTGCTGCTCGCCAGTTCTGTCTTACTGAACTTGGCTACGCGCCGCGCGTAATAATATGTATCATTAGGTATTAAGATATTTGATACAGTTTTTCTTGATGGCAGTATGTAGCCGGGTATCATAGGGCGAACTTTTTAAATGTCTGTTCCTGAACTAAAGAAAACGTTTGATAGCTACACTTCTATTAAATCATTATTTATTTTGTATTTTATATTTAGCGGTTTGTTTTTCGGCGTGCCAAATCCTAACATGTTAGAGTCACCAGGTATTGATGATGAAGTGAGGAGTGGTACCTGGTTTAATTAAACCAGGTTTTAAGTATTTAATTACATAGGAGCATGTAATTTTAATTGAACCGTTGTGACTCGCTCATAAGCACTAAGGTGTTTGCGTTTTAAATGTGTTTTTAAATTAGCTGTCGAGGCTTTATAACTACATTTCTGGACAATTATTGCATTTATCTTTTTTTCTAAACTGTCATTTTTTTCGGAAATCTCTCGGAAACTAAGACATCTCAAGGTGATCATTTTTGATTTAAATCAAGTCAAATTAAATGTTGTGAATTACAATCCAAGATTTATAGATTCTATTGTGGTATTTTTGACGGGATTTTATGTAATCAATTTACCTTTTTAATTTACTGGTATTTCAAGTCGACTTCATTGTTTAATATAAATTACTTAGTAATAACGATTACTGCTTTTTAGGGTCTTTTTTTGTTCTCAAATTATAACAATTAACTATAATATCAGTTTAATTCCAAACAATTAACTTGAACAGAATAGTTTTTTTTCATTTTATGGCGTTTGTAAATATAATGACGTTTTTATTTTAATAATCAATATATAAAAATTATATTCGATTAAATTGTACATAAAGTGGGCAAGATCCTAAGACCATGTTAGTATTATATTATATTAGTTAGTAGTATCGATGCAGAATTGAGTTTTGCAACAGTATGTAAAATAATCGTTATGTGCTTGTCTCCGAAACTAGTTGTTTTCTTACTTTCACTTTCACTCACTTGTTGTTCACTTTTCACTTCACTTTTGTTTCACTTTCTGAAACTGATTATGATAAACAACGCTCACGTTTTACTATAGACTATATATTATTGTGTGGTCACCAGAACTAAATTGTTAACCAAATTTCAGGCCCATCGGTTTACATAAAGGGGATAAAAATTTAATTACTATACTTAACCCATGACGAAGTCGAGCCAAATAAACTGTTAAAAAATCTTATTTTATTTTTCATTTGGCATATAATGATTCTGTATGAAACAAAATTTAATTTAATTAAATAGGAGCATGTAATTTTAATTGAACCGTTGTGACTCGCTCATAAGCACTAAGCTGTTTGCGTTTTAAATGTGTTTTTAAATTAGCTGTCGAGGCTTTATAACTAAATTTCTGGACAATTATTGCACTTATCTTTTTTTCTAAACTGTCATTTTTTTCGGAAATCTCGGAAACTAAGACATCTCAAGGTGATCATTTTTGATTTAAATCTTTTCATTTTTGATTTAAATCTTTTATTTAAAATTTAATTACTATACTTAACCCATGACGAAGTCGAGCCAAATAAACTGTTAAAAAATCTTATTTTATTTTTCATTTGGCATATAATGATTCTGTATGAAACAAAATCCAATCATCTATATACGAATATTAACTTATGTATTAAAAAATATATAATAACATGAAAATCTAAATATTTTCAGGTATTTTGTGAGAAAATCGACTTTGCGAGACGATCTATTTGCTTTTCTGAGCTCGCTAAGGTTTCGACTGGACTCTCTGCTTGTTGTCTTTTGGTAAGAAAAATCTAAATATTTACACATGTTATCATGATGCGATACAAAAGAGGTATAAATGGTAAAATTTTTCAAAAACAAACTTCTTATTTAAAATTAATGTTAATTCAAAATGTATTTGATCTTATGTAGAATTGTTTTGTATTGTATAGTAGAAATTTTGTAGCTTGTATCGTATCGTGAGTTAATAACGAAAAGGCTAAATATACAATGTGTTCAAAATTCAATGTGACTTCTCTATAATAGCATGGTTTTGCATATGACTTACAATGAACAGCAAAAAAGCTTTTAATGCTTTTTTTATAATATTAATATTAAAGTGACACCAATGATATTTTTGTCCGATTTTTAAGTACAGAGTATACATTTAGATTTAATGTTATTCGAAGGTCACTAGTAACGTGCTGTTATTTTTTTTGTTTTTAATAATTATAAAAGAAACCTATTTGTTTCGATATTGACCATGGGATCTTATAATTTTAGCATTACCTCAAATAATGACGTAAGTAGTAATGGATGATTGGTATGTTGATTGATTTATTACTAGATTGGCTGTTATGACATATATAGATAAAAACTTTTGTAAAGCAATCTAGCTTAGTCAAATAGTCCTATATTTATATTGTGAAATATTCGTGAAAAATATAAAATCGAAAATCGACACATACTCATTTTAATTACTTATGTGTATTGTCAAGACAGGGACAGTTATTTTACTGTAATAAAATTCTATTTTATTACCGTATATATGGTTTCTGTTTCTGTCTTTATTGTTTAGCAACCATTCCCTTAGTTCCAAGACTGAGAATAGTGTACAACCTATTTATAATTTTAAATATATGTATATATTTTCTATGTAATTTCCATTCCAATGTTATATCTATATTTATACAATTGGTATTTGTATTTTTAAGTTTTCAAATCATTCCTATACTTCGATAACTCATGAATAAGCCAATAAGTCGATAGGTGTAGTTGTACACCTGACATTATATTTATTGGTTACTTTATATTTATTTTTAAAATATTGATAAGTGCAACATAATTGTCAGATAAAGTAACTAATTTCTTAAAAAATGATATGCTTAACAAATAACATTGATTTATCAGTATCAAATATTATCGATTTATATATTTATTCTTGTTCCTAGATCTTGTCCTGTAGTTTTTAACTTTGGTTGTAGTAAAAAAATGTACAAACCAATAATATCTATGTACCTGTCTCTGTAATTCTTTATTTGATATTTCTATACAGTATACAATTTATTCTAAGATAGTTCTCAATCGTTTACACTTTTCAAATAAACTTTACGTTATGTATAATATAATTATAATAACTTCTAGACAAAACTACCTCCATTACTTTCTTATGCTTTCTGAGCTAAACACAATTTGTCATAGATATATTTTTAAATTTGGTACTGTATTCTACACATCTAGAAAAGTCTTATTAGTATTTGCCGTGTGATCCTGGCCTAGGATAGGTTCATCCTGGTACTGGTGGTGTCGTAAGAGGCGACTAAAGTACGTGTGGTAGAGTCACGTCGCCAGCAATGGCAACACGCATGGACAGACTCGACCGGATCATTATCACTCCCGCCATTTACAACCGGCGTTAAGTAGTGGCTTTATGCCACTGCGTTTCGCATCAGGTAATGCCGGGCTCCGGCGCTCAATCTACCTTGGCGGCCAGCAACTCACCTGTAGGTTCTCTGGTGCTGCACGGGGTCGTGGGCGGCGGTAATCACTTACCATCAGGTGACCCGAACGCTCGTTTGCCTTGTCTTTTCCATAAAAAAAAGTCTTAATGTTTTTTGAACAGAATTATAAGGTCACTTCGCGTCACAGGTTTTTTGAACAGAATTAAAATTCCTTAAGATTTGTTATTTAGTTTTTAATTATTTTCTTATATNACATATGTTTAAAACATATGTTTTATTTGTAGATTAACTCTTGTAGGGATAAAATATCTCCTATTGCAAAATCGATTTTATAATCGACAATATACCTGATATATCTTACAATAGTGGAAGTATAAACAATACTTTTTTTATTTATGATACTTTATTTGTTATTAAGAGCTTATTTGTATGTCTCTTCTTAAGAATTGACATTTGAAAATACAAAAAAATCTCGTATTTGGAAATTAAAATGAATATATTGTTACTTATTTATTTTGAATGTATGTCTGTCTAGGTGTAATTAATTAATTTTATTTATTTTATTTTAATGTGTAAGGCACAAAATATTTTAATAAATCTCTCTTAATATATTGATGAATAATTTGTCATATAATATTAATAAATGAATCAAATCTATCTATTAAGAACTGTCATTTTTCCTGAAATGTGGAATACAATATAAACAAAATATTTTATTAGAATTATGAATGTTGCTCTCTATGGATCAAACTTCTTTTAATCGTCTTTTAACATATGATATATGAATATGTTTAATAATAAACGTTTGACTGAATTAGTTATTTGATGTATTATTGAAATTAATGCTACTACTTCAGTAGTAGTTATTTCATATTTTCAAAATTTCATAAATATTAAAATAAAATTAAAATATTTTACCAATTTATTATATCCATGTAAAAATATTGATAAAATTAACTAATTTTTGCCCAAGGCTTAAATGTTGACTAAGAAGAATGATGTATTAAATAAAATCTTAATTTTATCAATGTTGCCATGACCTAAGTTTGTATTCTTCAAAATTGTAAAATCTGCTGTATATTGTGGGTTTTAGACCGCATTTTATTTTAACCTATTTATACTTAAAATTAATAGATTTTCTTAATATTTCTTATTATATTATTCACTATCTTTTCGATCTTTCGAACATAACTTTTTTGTAGGTGAATGTGTCACAATAATTTCGCTGTAACTTATAATATCAAAAAGTTATTTCGATATATTATACAGTTGAATAAGTATCATATCAGTTCGATCGGTAAATATATTATGCTAAAATTTATTATATTTGTAAGCTTCTTTATCAGAAAAAGTAGTTTTCATAGAAAGGTTGTACTTCAATTATATATTTAAAATATATTCCTCAAAACAATAGACTATAGATACTAAATTAGACCAAACCGTAGTAAAACTACTTACTAAGGAAGCAAACTTATACTTCAGTTACGTATGCGTATTGTGGATTTTTTTACCTATTTTATAATTAGGTTATTATTTGTCGTCACGTCTTGTTCCTGAAGTCACAACGGTTTGTGCTACTGTACATTTAATAATACATGACTTTTAATTGTTTTATTAACTTATTAACAAAGCCTGACGAAATAAATTATTTCAAACACATTTTCTTTTTTGGTAAAACAATCTACATTAGCCGGCAATCGTTAAAGAACTAGGTAATAAAAAAAAAAAACTTTTTGATTCTTCCTTATTTGCACAATTAGCTTAGAGCTCACATATTAATTACGCACGTAAAATATTTAGCGTTTCCAAATGTATTCTTATAAATATTACTGTATATTATTGTTTGGATATATTATACATTTAACGTGTTGTTATGATGGTGTATTTAACTTTGATTATAGTTTGGGCCAATATGGGTAACAAGTGTATGAAAATTGTTTGCCTGTCACGTTTTGTATTCTTGTTACAAAATTTTCCAACAATTGTGTTGACGATATAAATAAATAAAATTTAATTTATATAATATGCTGCGTTTTTTAAATATATCTACTCATACTGACCCAACGCCCTCTGTAAGATGAACATTAATAATAATCAAGATATTAAGTTTTACATTGTGTATTTACTAATAAAGCTTGTTTCGTGATTAATGTAAAAGTTTTCCTTCTTTGGATTTCAACCCAAGTTTTTACCCATATCATCCTCTATACAAAGCATTTGGTTTATGTATATGAACTAAATTTAAATAGATAATTGGCTAGAAAATGTATTTATCTTGATTATTATTGCATCATACAATGTCTGTTTTAGGCGATTACAACAATGACGATATAATGATTAAAGGAGACAAACTATTCCATACATATTTGGGCCCAGAATGTAAAGATATGAAAATGGTATGATTTAATAGATTTAAGTACATCATTCCCTCCCTAAAATCTATATAAATTTTGGCAATCTGAGAGCTGAGTTATTAGAGATTTGATAAAAGTGAGGTTAAGTTCGCAGCACAATTTCTTGAATATCAACTTCTATAAAATATGTGATTACTGAGTTGTTTAAGCATTAATGTTTATTATTTATAAATAAAACACATTTTAATGAATATTTTATTCTTCTTCTATTATCTATTATTAAAATGTCATCTAAGAAGTGTGCAGGTGGAACTAAATTATTTTGGTATCTAGCCCAACTAAGGTATGGTACCTTATATATATAATACTCATAACATGAGCACAGCAGCCTACCATTCGTCTTCCTACAATACAATTGCAGTATTTCATAGCAATAGCTTCCCTTCCTCTACGAAAGCTGTCAACTAAAATGTAATAGAAATATATTTTCCTGCTTATATGTCGGGATTATATCAGACCTCTAAGTAATCAGGTTGTGGTGGTTTTCATCGTTTAAAGGTCGTCGGACTAGGGTATTGCAGTGTCCATTGACTATTTTTGGCTTCCCATAGTTCACACAGCGATTCATATCCATAGCGTGGCGGTCGTAAGATCCAAAAGATATCAGAGTCCAGTGGGAGAGCGAGGCAGAGTCAAAATCCGAGAAAAGCAAAACAGTAGTCGTTGAAAATATCAAACAAAAGGGAAAACATTCAAAACGTCGATGCGTTATGACACGAACGCAATGACAGAAGCAAATGTTTTTTTAATGTTTTTTATTTAATGGCCTAATTTTGCGATGACAAATAGAAGCAAAAATGCAAAAAATCATTAGACAAGGTGTGATTGTCAATCAGCTGTCACATCTCTGATTTAAAATATGATTGATTTTAATCGATTAAGGATCTAAATCTTATTTTTTTTTTCATTTATTTCCACTTTCAGAATGTCAATTAATTTATTATTTGCTATTATAAAAATAAAAAAAATATTGTAATTTTTTAGATCACATCTCAATTCTTTACGTGTAGGCCCAAAAGTTTCATTCTCCTTTGTAACTATATTAGGAAATCTTCAAAAATAGAAAAATGAACACAGTAAATGTTGAATATGTTGCTTTGTTACACTTTACTACAAAAAATTAAAAAGCAGTCGTTTATATTTTAATAATATTTGTATTAAATGTTACTTGGAAAAATAAATTTATCGATCTCAGTGATTGTTATTAAAGAAGCAAAGCTACAAAAATCTAATAAAGTTAAGCAATCATAATACAGTTGAAGCAATCGCCTAAACCTAACATTAATAAGAAATTATTATATACAAAAGGGTTTTTCTATATTTAATCTTTATGTGTACTAATTGCTTTACTTCTTATTCTTATTTATATATAATATAAGTTTATTTATTATTATGCTAAGCTAAGCTCTCCTGTTTGGAATCTTATTTCACTTATGTATCTATAGTTTATAACCTCAAAGGCGATATGAGTGTATGGTAGAAATCCAATAAAGTGATGTTACGAGTGTCCTTTGATTTTACTTTTAAACCCTATTCACTGTTGCTGACTTTTTTGCAAAGAAATTTGACTAGCAGCGACACTGACAGTAGGTATACTTAAAGGTAATTGAAATAAAACTTTAGATTATTAGGATTTAAAAATATTTATTTGTAATATATGTTCCAGCATTTTGGAACACAGTTAAACTACTCAACAGAAAATAGTATCCTTTCGCAAAACAAGTAAACAATACTTGATACAACGTCGACAATGTTATACAACACTATTTGGGGGCGAAGTCGCTAGAGAAAGGCGGAGGAGAGTAATGCTCGACCGTCGACATACTTTCTGTAACCAAGTAATTAAAATGGAATTGTAACAAGAAGAGAGATCTACGAACACGCGTACGGGTCTAGAATAGTCATCATTTTGCATAATTTATTTTTTTGATACCATAATAAAAAAATGATTTCTTGAAATTGTTTAGGATATAAATTATGCATGGCAATTCAAAAGATTGAAAAACTATATCTATTTTTAAACATTTTTAAAGTGTTATTCCACACTTAGGACTACTATATCTAGACAAGTGTCACCTCCTGATACGGAGTCGAGACGTGAACACTGGAAAGTTCGGCTTTTCCACTAGTTTAATATCGCTCTGCATGCTATGAATATGGTCTATGCTTAGGGTAACTTTGAAGGATAGGATCGCAATACAACATTAGGATTAGATAGAATTAAGAGAATTCTTGTATAATAGTCATTCTTGTATAATCTATAAAGAGTCGTAATTATTGTATTCGATATAAAATCTCTGCAAAATACTAAATCCTTTTTCTTAAAATACTTGTTTTCTGCTTCGGTACCAGTATCTAATAAATTGTTTTCTATTAATCGAGAACCGAGAAGAACTGCAACGTCCTTAGGTAATACAAGATCCTGTACCAAATCATTCAGTTCTTGTTGTTTTAAAGATCGAGGGTCATTTATACAGTAAAAAATTACACCATTGCTTTGCTGATACAGAGACAGATAGATGATCACTGTATTATGAATTTTGTGATAAAAAATTAGTGTTAGTAGGAACTAGTATGGGTAATTCAGGCCCATGTGGAACTAACTGGCTTTGTTACAGACAAAACATCAGGGTATACAATTTTGGTGCGGTTTTTAGAATTATGTTAAATAAAAATTGCAATCATCTGTATTATTTTTTTGTTCCCTCCACAACATAAGAATACCGAATGACAATGATTTTGATTTATGATAATTCCACTGTCTTCACCATTTAACACAAAGCCGGCTACTGTATCCGGTACCCACTGTTTTTCTTGGAAGTACAATAACCTCGCAACCTAACCTCATTCCGAAGTAAGCATAATAAAGTCTGTTATTTTTTTTTAATCTTTGCTTAACTATTGTATATTGCCTGCAAATATCGCAAAATACATTTGGATTGTTTTTGCAAGCCCGAGGAGCCATAATTGTAGATTTAATAAAACATCCTTTAATTACATGTTTTTTGTAGTTTAAGAGGCTATGATTAGTCATAGCCTAGGTACATAACATTTTTTTCTTTGCTACTTATTGTCACAGGAGAAAGGCAGCAAGCAGTTTGTCATAGAGTACAGAATAGAAATATAGGTCATAAAATCAAGTAAAAAATAAAACCAACTCACCGATCAAATAGCTATTATATATTTATCTATATAAAAAATGTAATGTGATACGTTAGTACAAAGATTATATTTGCTGTATACACACGAATATCTGCACGTTTTTGATGAATATATTTAAAAAAAACACAAAGTTTCTTTGGGGCCAACTTGATGTTGCTTTTCAAATTATCGCAATACATAGCAGTCTCTCGAAACATTAAAGCCCAATGTACTGATGCTGGATGCGGCTTTAAGAGGAGTGTTCTCGAAGATTCGCGACACGGCAAATGGGGCTTTTTATTGATTAACAAGCAAACTTAATTTCCCTGGGTTTGAATCAAAAATTTAACACATAGAATTGAAAGTATAGTATCAAGATTATTATTAAAACTACTAGTATCAAGATTATTATTAAAACTGAACTTACAAAAACACATTTTATTTTAATAACTTATTTAATATAAGTTCTTTAGAGCGAAAATACTATCTGTCTTATATGTTTATTATATAGTATGTAAATAAAAACATTCTTCATTGAAGAAATTATAGATTGGAGATCATTTAGTTTACAAAAAAAAAAACTTATCGGGGAGTTTCTACACAGGCGTTTACTAATTTTTTCGGACAAAACCCAATTGTTTCGGACAAAAGTCGTATTTTTTTATATTGTCGTTTTTTATGTATCCCATGATATTCTGGGTGAAATGACAACAGTACTTCTAAGAGCAAAGAAATCAAGATCGTCTAATGTCAATTTAAAAACTCGTTTCCTTTTGTTTAAATTGTATTTATTATTTGTTATATTTCCATTTCTTCACTCTAGTGTCGAGGCAAAGCGCGACGTTGAATTCCACCACTTAACACGCATTGCCTCCAGAAATCGGCAGAAAGCCCGTTTCCGTTCCCCAGAACGGGAAGTCTTAACACTAAGTCTGCCTACTCTGCTGTGTGCGGGATACAGCGTGAAGCTGATTTATTATTTATAATATATTTTTTGTTGTGACGTTTGCTGAGTGACATGCTGCGTGTTATTGTAATTACACTTTATTTTGTATGTGTTTCTAAGTTCAGTTTAATAATTATGATGTGCTTTATAGAATGAAATGAGAGTTGGTGGTCGCATAATAGGTTTCACACAGATTCATCTTATCAAACGCTCCAAGAATGTCATCGCCAATATGTCTGTTGACGAAAACAGTGCAATTTGGCTCCTGGGTCATGAATGCAAGAGGCTTATTCAGAGTATACTCTATGATTGGTTCCTGCGAATACTTTTGCAAGCTTTCCGACTTATTTGACTTGTTTGGCCGAATAAATATAATCTTAGAACGAAGCTTCTTTACCGTTGGTTGATATTTCAGCACTTGGGATATCTTAGTATATGCAGATTCGATCACTTCCTTAGCATATTGATTTGAGTGTGGGACCTTTCCTTTCAATGTGCGAAGGCACGCTAAAACTTTCTCGTCCCATGTATGTGCGTTTTTCAAATTGTTGTTTAACTGTTCTTCACTGTTCTCCAACATGAGCTCTGCCATATGTTTCACGATGGCGGTTTGGAGAGCGTCCTCATTTTTATAAGAACCTAGTTTGGCCTGGAATTGAGCCTTTATTTCGTCGGGTGATCCTCCAACACAGAATACTACACCAGATAAACCTGAAAATGAATAATTAAATAAATTTCAGTTTTATATACTTACTTAAAAGAATGTAAATTAAATTAATTGTTACGTGAAACCTCGTTTTTCTACACCAAAGGACATTTGAAGTATTTATTTTAGCTTTGAGTTTTGTATTAGGTCCTTGAATAAGTTATCGCTGTTTTTTTTTGTTTTAAAAAAAAAAATTTAAAATATAATGCTTACAATGACATTACTCAAAGTATTGTCCATCATTAGAGACCACTTTCTCCCAGCTCTCTGGTAGCAATTAGAATCCCCTGTCGGAAAAACAACTCATCTTACGAGGCAATCCAGGAATCAAGTCATTTTTCGGCTTCTTCAAAAGAATGGAAGCGCTGCTCGCTTAAACCGTGCGCCATCGATCCAAATAACTGGTAATCAGAGGGGGCTATGTCCGGTGAATACGGCGGGTAGGGTAGAACTTCTCATTGAAGTGTTTCCAGGTAAGTTTTGACTGGTTTTGCCACATGTGGCCGAGCATTATCATGTAATAAAATCACTTTGTCGTGTCTCTGCTCGTATAGTGGCCGCTTTTCTTTCAGAGCGCGACTCAAACGCATCAACTGAAGTCGATAGCGAGCTCCCGTGATAGTTTCATTAGGTTTAAGCAGCTCATAATAAATTACGCCCTGCTGATCCCACCAAATGCAGAGAAGAAGCTTAGAACCATGGATATTTGGTTTTGGCGACGATGTTGATGCGTGACCCGGCATGCCCCACGAT